>CAIGRO010283070.1:0-27563 GCA_903798355.1 Fraxinus baroniana | reverse complement strand
AGAAGAGAAAGATGGAGAACAGGGAAAACGAAGAAGAAAAGATGGAGTCGTTCTTCGCTTCAATAAAAAACATACGAGATATTCGTCAAAGTATGATGAGCGGTCGAGATCAATCGAACAAGAAAGACAACGTAAAACCAATTGAAGATAAGCCGCCGGCGCCCGTGACGGCTTGGAACCCATTGTTTCAACCAGAAGATTTCATGGATGATCCGCAACAAACGCCTCTTAATTATACAGCTCAATTAGCTGGTTGCAGCCGTTCAAAGGGAAAAAAAGAAGAAGAACCAGAAGATGAAGATCAAGGTGAAGACACGGGATTGGATCTCAATCTTTCTCTTTAGCGGAATTATGAAAGATCTGCATTTTAAATTGAGGCTACCGGCACAAGGGGCATGAAATGATCAGAATTCAGCCTGTTTGGGTGCAAAAAATGCGCCGGCACAGCCACCACCATAAAAATGAGTCGGCACCGCCGATGCACTACCACAACCATCACCATAAAAATCGCTTGCCGGATCTACAAGACGCCACCACCACAAAACCCCCCACCACACAAAACACCGCCGAATCTGCTTCTCAAATACCGCACATTCATTTCACTGTAAAAGCGGCGTCAAACGCACTGCCACCATCGCCGCCACTTTATCACTACTACAGTCTCATCAGATCTACATAATGCAGCCCACAATTGCGGTGCCTCTACAAGCCGTGACACTGTCTCGCATAGCAGAACCACCGTGCAAGCCCACAATCGAAGGCGGACGAGAGGAATTGGCGATTTGATAAAAGAGGTGAGAGAGAGAGAGAGAGAGAGAGAGAGAGGGGTGAGGCGGTGATTAGAGTCTTAGAGAGAATGGAGAGGAGAGCTGAGAGAGAGGAGAGAGGTAGTGAGAGAACGATTTTGGGGGAAATGAGGTGGGTGGAGGGACGTAGGTAGGGTTCCTTTTTAAATTAATTGAATTTAATAATATATTTAGTTAATAATAATATATTAATTAAACACCTGATTTTAGAAAGATTAAACATCTCACCTGATTTTAGAATTTGAAAATTTAAATACCTCGTTTTAGGTAATTTTCTCTTTAATTTAAACCTTTAGTACCATTGACAGCCAAAATGCTTTTATACGATCGTATCCACAAGAAAAAACTTGACTCTACGAATTTCCACGTAAGATCAGGATCAAAGGAAGACTCGTGCGGCTACCTTTGCCAACTTCATTCATCAGAAAGATAATTTCATTACCAAAGCTCCTCACGCTATGTTACAATACATATTTAGGTGTCATGTCATTATATGGAATGTACAATTAAATTAAATGGATAACAAAATTTTATTTTTAATTGATGTAATGTTATATTGACGGGTGCTTTATACGACATTATTCAATTCTATTTCCTAATTTGACGATCCATTTTGAACTCTCTCTTTTGTTGAAAGCTCTTAAATTTGTCTATGACTTTTGGAATTAATTTAAGTTAAAGTCGACAATTAATTTTACTCATGTAATTCACAGTTTGTATTAAAATCTTCCAAAATTTTGATTCATCTAGGGCATAATGTATATTGAGAGGTTATTTTAATATTTTCTTGAAATCAGACATAAGGCTACATTTCACTAGTGCCGGACTAAGAGGGCCTCTTTTACAAAATTCCTTAATAAAAGTCCATTGCGCCAAACAGTCCACTAAACAAGTAACCCGCCGCCCATGGCGAATTGAACGGGGGCCAAATTTCTATTCACAATGGCCGACAAAGATGCTTATGTTAACGACGGGGGTGACAAGGTGCAAGTTAGCTCCACCTCCGCCAGTAACGAGGATGACCTGAAACTCATTCGGGACGCCGCCCGTTCGCTGCCGCCTGACGCCGTGAAAGACTTATTGTCCAACGGAGTTCGTTCTGTTCTCACTTTCACTCTTTTTTCGTGGTTTAGTTATTCTTAATGTTATTTATATAGATAGATAGAATTACTGGTTTTACTTTCTTATTAATTGATATTTATGATTTTGGTGCATTCTTTTAGTAAAGCTTGGAACTTTAACTATTGATTCAACTGAGGGCTAGTTCAATATTTATCAGTTGATCATATAGATGTTCTGATATTATGTGATTACTTTTTATGCTAATCTAAAACAACTGCTCAATTAATGGATCTCTCGCATGAATTATATGCCAATGTAGGTTTGTGGGCGATGCATCTTCTGGCTATTCAGTATTCACCGGCACATCCTTCCTTGTCCTTCGATTTCCAGCTCAGTTCTGAGTGCAATTCTTCAGGAATCAGCAGAAACGGAGGGAGGTGTAGCAGATCATCCAAATAATCTGGATTCTGTTGAAGAGTTAGAGGAAGTTGAAATTTGTAAAAACTGTCTCGGTATCATGCAGTTTGTGTACCGCGATGCCAAGGAAATGTTCGCAAAAAAGGGTTCTGCTATCGATTTTGCCACAACAATTGCTGATGTTGTAAAGCTAGAGGGCCATCAGATTGAAAGTTTCTCTCTTGAGCTGTCACTGCCCCCAATTATCATGAATAATGAAGAATCAATTTGGTTAGTAGTTCTCTTTCTGTGATTTGTGATTTTGAATTTGTTTATGCTTGGGATGCCAACTGCATTGATCTTACTCGTAGTTTAATCTATATACATGTACTTATAATAACTAATATGTCCTTATCCTTCAAGATTTTGTGGCTTGCTTTTGATACAATATATTATGAGTAACTTATGGAAGTTTTCCATTTGTTCATTTCAGGTCGTATATGAAAAGGACATACGAGTCCAAACCTTGGTACCATGAAAAGTTTCCATCTCAAAGGATCACCATTAAAGATTTCTTGAGATTGTCCCTGACAAATCCTCTTGAAATGTTGTTGGTAATTTTGAACACTCTTCTCAATTTCAGTGCTACTGTTTTGAACTGCCTAATTTTGTTCGAACTGTGAACATATCATGAATCTATTGTGTCTTTCTTGCTTTACCGGGCTTGTATTTGTGGAAAATATTCTTAGGAACTGATGTCTGGCACTATAAATTATAAATTTTAGGCAGGTGATGGGAATGGATACCAACAGTCTTAAATTTTTTGGTTGAGGCCACCAATATGAAGGACTGACTGTTCAAAATATTTGAGATGTTGCAGGATGTGAAATCTAATCCAAGCTCTTTCCATATTCGTTTGACATACAAACTCTCTGATGCATCACCAAATGAGCAGCTTATTAGCAAGGGGAATGTATGCAATAAGAGGAGAAAAATAGGCACGTTCATTTGTTACTCTCACGCTTTATTTCTAATGAGGAGTCACATCTTTAATTCATATATTTAAATTGTATATGGTACAAGGCTGAAGGTTTAAGCATTCTTACTTGAATATTGAAGAAAAATAAATTTTAAAGAAAAATATATATATACCTGAGTAAGCAGTAGACTTGTGAGGACATGGGAGTAAATCGAGCATTTTATTCTGTGCCTATGTCTTACATGGATAAAAAGGGCTGGTTTCGTGTATTTCTACCATGTTAGTGTGATCTGTCTAGCTAGAAAATGGTTCTTATGATGATTATCAAAAGTTCCTTTTGTGCATTAGTTTAACTTTGTATAGCATACTCTTTTGATGTCTGAAATTCCTGTATTTTTACTGTGGATAGCATTTTTATCCATAAATTAGTTAGCAAGATCTTAGACGTGTGCTAAATTGTTGTTTCTTGTCTTCTTTTATATCTTTCAGCTATATGGTGCTTGGAATGGGTAATATGATAATTCCATTGTGAGTGAGACAGTAATGTGTACAATATGACAGAATGGTCATACCTTTTGGATGGATAGATCATAGAACATTACATTTGGAACATCTAAATTTGCATTGAATTTATTATTCCTTTTTCCTCATCGACGAATTCTTTTGTCTCTTTTATTTTAACGATAACGATCTCAACCACCAAAGACAGATATTTCAAATATATGTTATGGTCAAGTTTCTTGCATTCTCAATGGGTGGTCTAACACGAAGTTTTGATTGGAACAGATGACAATGATGACTTGAAGAAGCATGATAATGTTCATAAAGTTGAAGGACATGAAGTCCGTAAAAAGTCTTCAAACGAGTTGGGTGATAACAAGTTTGGTTGCTTAACATTCCCCCTGGAGAAGGTATATTGCCATGCTAATGTCATCCGAGTAATGCTTATCCGACATTGACGTCTTGCATCTTTTGTAATGCAGTCATGTAGTCAAACTTGTTTATAATAAGGAGCTTCATATCATAATATTCATACAATTGCTGTGAACTTTGATGCTTTTAGGTCAGTCGATGCTGCTCCTTGATCATCCAGTGCTACAGAACTTCTATCTACATTGGTGGGAGATATCTTAAGGTACAATAGTTATTTCAATACGAGGCCTCTTCAACAAGATTTAGGCTGCTTCATTTTCTGTTACTGCAAACCTGTGTACCGTGCTCACTGTGTTATCGTGTAGATTATCCGCTTAATAGGTGAACCTAGGTTTTTGGAAAGGCTGGTTGATCCATAACCGTTTACTGTCTTGGAAGACAGTCACTGCTATTCAAATTCTGTAGTTTCCCACCAACCCCATGTAACAATTAACTGATTGTTAGCATGTAATGGAATTATATGTTGGTGGGGACTCAAAACCGAAATACAAATGGCACATCATGTAAGAAAGATAAATTGGCTAGTGAGATCTGAAAATATCGCTCTCTGCACAAGGAAAACCAATTATCTATATTATTCATTTCAAGGGATTTCCCTTTTAATTATTCAATCAATCTCTTTCATGGATATGTTGATAGAAGGCAGAACCAACTCCAGCTGTTTCAGATCTCGTGGTGGAATGTACTGCCATTGTGTAACCTAAAATCATGCAATTACTCTTTTCCAATGCAGTACTCAAGAAAAGTCAGCCAGACACGTTGGATTATTGATGATGAAAGGATGGGAGAAGCATCTGTCGAGGTAAAGAAATTCTTAAGAGAGTAGTTTTTATTTTCTGGATGAAAACATATGACATTGTTGACAGTGTAGCATGCTTAACATTTTCAGGAAATTGTTGGTGGCACCATCCTTCCCATGTGCCAGGGTGACAGTTATAAATTTCATGCTGCAGGCAGAGAAGATATTGATGTATAGAAACTTTGGCATCTCAATCACTCTTAGTTGGATGAACCCGCCATTCTAATTCGGAAATCTCTCTCTCTCTCCCTCTCTCTCTCTATAGGTTCGGATGCTGGGTACAGGGCGGCCTTTTCTGGTTGAGATCCAAAATGCACGCCAATTTCTTTCTGAGGTGTTAATAAAAGATATAGAACAAAAAATAAATAGCACGGAAACTAAATATGTGAGTGTTATAAATTCATGTATTTGTTACAATTTTATTTTCAGATTAGGTTTTAATGGATGTTCTGTACATTTGTGCAGGTTAGGGTAAAGAATCTCAAGGAATTTGGTAGTCAGGGGTGGGCGCTGATGCGCGAAGGAGAATCTGAGAAGCAGGTAAACTTCTTCTTTTGGAGTTAATTATATTGTTTTGCAGCTAGATCTTAATCTGCCATTACATTTCAAATACAACCATCTCGTGCAGAAGCAGTACGTTGCAGTTGTGTGGATTTCTCGTCCACTTGACGACAACGATGTGCAGACAGTATCATCACTCAAGGACATAGTAAGCTCCACCCCCCCCCCCCCCCCCTAATTACCCCCTCCCCCCCCCCCCCCACACACACACACACACACTCACTACACACATGAGCTAAATAAAGGAAACAGTTTCAGGTGTATGCTGAAATTAATAGCTATTTGCAAGCAAGTTATCCTGTAATGCATCTTACGTAATTACTGTTTCATTTGTTTTGCAGCAAATTTTGCAGAAAACACCTGTAAGAGTTCTCCATCGTCGAAGTTCATTAGTGCGTGAGAAAATTATCCATTGGTATGAACATTTCCAATCAATAAACGGTACCTCTCTTGCTCGCCATTTCGATTCAAGACTTTTCCGTTTAATGATGCCTAATATTTCAGGATGAAAATTGAAAGGATAGCTGGAAGTTCTCAGTATTTCCTATTGCACCTGTGTACTCAGGTCAAGTATTTTACTATTTTTGTATCGTGGTGCAACCTGTAAATTACTTGCCTTTTGATGCACTGCTATGCTTTCTTAGATCCCAGTCTTGAATTGTATGAGATGATGCTAAAATTTACAAGTGAAAAAAGATTCCACCTTTTATTTTTCCCCAATGTGGGGAGGAGGGTGTTTTGGTGTTTGAAGTTGCAGATGACATGGGTCAAATTGTTTGTAAATCTATATTTTGATAAATCTCTTCCTTGTTGCTGGAACTTATACTCGACAACTCTAATCTGGCTAGTCGGAACTGGTTTTTCTTGAGCCTAACAGACCCATATTTTCAAGGACTATGGGACCAGGAACGCTCCATCTCACTCCATTTTTTCGAAATTTTATTGAAAACCTAAGACCATCTCTTTTTAAATCTTGGGGTGACTGTTCATAGTGATGACTGTTTCTTGACCAGGCTGGAACATACATCAAGGAATTTGTTCACGGGGATCTTGGACGCACACATCCTAGGTATGAAATCGTGATTGCCATCAACTTCTCCATATAGACAGGCACATTACACAATAAGATTTATGGGCCCAATTCTTTGTTTTCATCTAGGGATTTTCTTTGCTTTATAGTTTCATTTATTTATTTATTTATTTTTGGCTCAATAAAAGATATCCTGAAACCTATATCGTTTGTCGAAAGTTGGTTTTGCTTTGATGATGGCTTTCACATTTTCTGACCGTGTTTTGGTCAAAAATGTTTTAGACATCCCAAGCAACTTCACTAATCTAGCCTTTCTGTTCAAGCCTTTTGTTTCCTGTTTTGGGTATGGACCAAAGCAATTTCCAATGTCCTTTAGCCCCTGTTTATCTACCATTATTTCAAGTCTTTTTTTTTAAACTCATTTCAATCACACATTCCCACAATAAAATATTTTGTATGTAAATCCAAAACTTTTTCCTACTTTTTAATCATACATTCTCCAAAAATTCACTATTCAAGAACTCATTTTTATTGAATAATGGTATACGAGCAGGGAATTCTTGCCTTTTCACATTCTTTTTTATGTATTGTAGTATTGGTTCGATTTTGGGATGCAGAGCAGAGATATTGCAACTTGATGTAACAGATGTGAAGATGGATTCCTTCCAGATTTAAACGAGGCCACTCCCTGCTGGGACTGGCTTCAACTCTGTCTTGAGCAGAAGACCGTGTTTCCATTCTTTTTTGAGTTGAGTTGTTGTTTTACTATTAAAATTGAATCTATTATGCTTAACATCTCACCCATGATTGTACTAGGTTTGTCAGTTTTCCCCTTGGAGGTGGTTTGACAAAAGAACATGTACAAAAAGAGAATACTTCGTTAATTATTTAATTATCACATCACTATGTTATGACTTCGTTATTCAAAATGGTTGATTTCAACCGTTACAATAAAAAATAAATAAAATCACAAGAGGATGACGTCATCATGTCCCCTATGTCATGGACGACACGTGATACAATGGTCAGGACAAAGGGTCGCGATCCATTTGTCAAAAAATCCATATCCTTATTGGAGTGATCAAAGCTGTTCTTAAAACAACCACGAAGAAAGGGTTAGGGAATAGATCGTATCAAGAGACGTTTTTGTAGGAGCAAACTCAATCCATTGAGAGACAATGTTCAATGTTCAGATAAAATGAATACTATAGGAAATACTTTGCATAAAACTATAAAACAATAATATACAAATGAATCAAAAGTCAGCAAATATTTATGTTTTTTTCTTGGAACAACTTTTCATAGTATAATGATAAAAGAGTTCAAGTATCATTAAGTTGTGAGCAACTAGTCTCGTAAGTGACTCATTCATTAAATAAACGAGCTAATAGACATCTTAGCTCGTTAGCACCGGTAGGTCAGTTGTATGATGTACGGAGGACTGCTTATTAATATCATAATTTGAACATGTTTTACATATTCAGGTTTCACATTATCAAACATTTCAAATAAAAATAGTTCATCGATTACACGTGCCATGTCAATTATTTTAGTGTGGTTGGGCTATAAATTGATAGCAATATTTAAAAGGTAGCCTCAACATTAACAACTACACTAAAATCAAACGTAAGAGAGACCAAAGTTTGGTCTTTTATTTATGAGCATTTACATTTTAATTCAATTTGCACCAAACGCCACGCCCTGTCAAAATGCATTATAATTCAAATTCTTAAGTCAGGCCATCTCAATTTTTCAATAATTAAAAAATTTCTGTCACACTAATTTAAGTCTTACCAACTTTAGTATTCGTTATTTAATTATTTGATAATATTCGGCTATGAGCTTTTATTTCGATTTATGTGAAGACCCTTCAAAAAGTAGAATTCTTTATTGCCTTAAAGTCATTGTCTAAATCAAATCTAAACATGTAACTTTCGATTTTTATAAAATTTAATTTCCGTTTGGATACAAACTTATAAATGAAAAAAAAAAAAATTAATTAAAATTATGCATTCATAATTATTACTTATTATTATCAACATATTTTGTGAAATCTAACACTATCACTCTTTGTAAAGCATTTGTAAATTTGCCGAACGGAAGATTAAATGTCCGTCAATGAAAATTTAGAAATCGAGAGACCAGTAGTCTTAAGGTAAAAGTCGAAGGAGAAAATCGAGGCTGTGAAAGTTCAATATCGTTCGTTATTTTAATAGGATTCATAACTTATAAGTAATTAAAAATCCCAAAACATGCTTGCGAACAACGTACTTAGGTGTTGTTTGACAACTTTTTTGAGGTTATAAGTTAATCAAACTTAATTTTTAATGAATCAACAATTTTTATCTACTTTTTTATCTGACACTACCAACTTACAATTCAAAATGCTTTTTCAAACACGGGGCTTAAGCAGTTAAATAAATTAATTTATAACAAGAATTAGAGTCCATTTGGTACATTAATGATTAGTTTTTCAATTTTAATTGAATTTTAATGGATAGCAAACGCCTCTTAATTGAATCCTGAACAGACAAACACGGAGACTATTTCCAGTCGTATACGGCGGGAAAAATTGTCGGAGGGGCGGAGAACAACCGGCCCATCACCATGTGACGGTGGGGCCACCGTGCTCTGCGTCATCCAACTTTTATTACACCAATCACTGTACAAAAGCTGCTTCATTGTTCAGAGGCCAAATATAATATATTGAATTCAATTACCACCAATCTATTCTCACTCAGCTTTATATATCCACTTTCACTTTATTTTCCCCACTTTTCTTCACTTTCAATCATAGCATCTCCACACACGCTTTTCATCATACCGTTGAAGCACTGAACTTGGACAATTACGCTTCAATTTTTCAGAGTATTGAGTGGTTTTTGTGTGTGCGATCATTTTAGGATGGCTAGTAGCGCGATTTCATCGGAGGATGAGTACGAAGAGTTACATTCTCGGCGATTTGATGACAGTTATAGTTTGAGCGCCGACGTCAGCGAGTCGGAGAGCTCGTCTTCGAGTACAAGCACTTTTTCTTCGGATCCTCGGTTGGCTTCGACTACGGTGACGTCTTCTCCGCTTGAATTGACTTCAAATTCTGTGTTTCTGGCGGCTCCGCGGGTAATGTTGCCTGTAGTTGGAGGCAGACACGTCATTCTTCCGGCGTCAAAGTCGGAGAGAGATAAACCCGATGGACTTGAATTATCCGGTGAGTTATTGGTCCTTTCGTCTCAATTTCAAAGTATTTTACGCCGAGTTATTTATGTTTGCAAGTCCATTAACTTTCTTAGTATATTGCAATTTTTACTGGGTACACATTTCTCTCCAAAGATTAAAATAATGTGAAATAGCGAATGTTGAGTCGACCACAACTCGTGGCGTTCGCGATCCTGGTGGATGATTCGGCAGGATGGGTAGATTGTGTACCTATTCTATATTGCCGTTGTTCATAGTGATTTGCTTCAATGTAATGAGATTATTGTTTGACTTCAAAAAATGACACTTTGATAACAGTTTACAAATAGAGTACGTGTTTATCAGCTAACACATTATTTATTACTAGGACCAAATGATGATTTCTTATGTTTTCATCCCTTTTTAGAGGGAACATCTCTGAAATATTAAATCATCACAGGCAAATAGTTCGAAAAATATATAACAGAAACCATATTTTAGTAAGGCAATGATTTTCTGTTAGCAAAGGCAATGATGAAATAGATATTCCGACTTTATTTGTTGCCTTGTTCAGTAAACAACTGAATCAGAGATTTTTCTTTTACAAAACAATGGAAGACTAGATTTTTTTATTTTTTATTTTCCTGTTTTAAGTACCACTTTTAATGACGAGAGTGTTGAGTTGAAAGTTAAGCATTCTCATATTCCTTACAGCTGCTAAGCCTGAGTGATTTGCTTTATTTTTCTAATATTTTTTATTTTGTATTTGTCCTTTCTGATTCCTATATTTTCTTCTGGACATTGCTTGTGTTATTGCAGAAACTGAATTGATGAAGGAAAGGTTTTCTAAGCTGTTGCTAGGAGAAGATATGTCAGGCGGAGGGAGGGGAGTATGCACTGCTCTGGCAATCTCCAATGCGATTACTAATCTTGCTGGTTTTTCACAAACTCTTTTCCTTTCTTCTTTTTGTTCATATTCTAGTTAGACCAATAATATTGCTGTCTAATAATTACACTTATTAACTTCTACTACAAATTGACAGCTACCGTGTTTGGGAAGCTCTGGAAGTTGGAGCCCTTGTCCCCACAGAAAAAGTCAATGTGGAAACGAGAGATGGATTGGCTTTTATGCGTGAGTGATTCCATTGTGGAGCTCATTCCTGCATTGCAAGAATTTCCAGGTGGCGGGACCTTCGAGGTTATGATGTCTCAACAACGATCTGATTTATATGTGAATCTTCCAGCCCTCAAGAAATTAGATGCAATGCTAATAAGCATCTTGGATGGGTTTTGTGACACTGAGTTTTACTATGTTGAGCGCGGGATAGGTGTTGCTGATGGGGAACACATTGAAGCAAATCATTGTTCCCAATTCTCACGGAGGCCTTCCATATCTCATGAAGAAAAATGGTGGCTGCCTTTCCCAAAGGTCCCGCTGAATGGTTTATCTGAGGAAACAAGAAAGCGACTGCAACAATGCAGGGAATGTACAAATCAAATTTTCAAAGCTGCAGTTGCAATTAACAGCAGTGTGCTGTCAGAGATGGAAGTACCGCAAGTTTATTTGGAGAGCTTGCCCAAGGTAAGAGTTCTCTGTACTGCTCTCCAAAGTCCAAATGTGATTAACCAATATCAAAATTGATAATTGATGTCTTCAAAGTTCCAACTTTTTCCAGTGTCAAACTTAGATCCCGACATACATCAAACCTCAATGGTTTTATGCCTTCTATTTGGGATATCATTATCATGATCATGTTGTCCTGCCTTGGGTGTCTTACAAACATGATAAAAGGAAAGAAGCTAAATTGAATATAGATAAATTCCCAAGACTGATTGGCACAAGTCTGCCCGAATGATAGCGTGTTGGTATTAAGACTTCAGATTCCATCTTAAAAGACTAACCTTATCAAGGGAAGTAGCTCAAATCCTTATATATTGGTTAATGCTTTTAAATCTAAGCGACTTGCGTTTTATCCCTCAATGTGTCCCTATAAGATGAGACTCATTTGTGAAACCAGTCTTGGAATTTGTATGTTTGTTTGAGTTTTAATTGGATCGAATTGCTCGTTCGAGCTTAATGGACTTTGACTTGGGATTCTGTTTTCAAAAGTCAACATTGTTATGAGTAGCCCAAGTCATTATATGGTTAATGCGTTTTATTCAAAAGATGTGGGATTTATCCTTAGAAGAGTTGAAAACCGAAAAAGCCTTGTTCTGCTTGATGGGATTAATTTTCTAAATTATAATTTCTAGCTCTTAAGTAGAATTATATCAACTTCCACAAAACATGGACAAAGATTCATGCTTTTATTTATTAATCTGCCAGTGCGCTTAATCTATCACCAGAGTTAATTGAAGAACCCTCGTGTGAATTTCTAGGATGAATTTACTCAAATCTACTTTTGCTTGCTTAATTCTACAAAACCGGTTCCATACCATGCTTGTGAGGTTTTTCTTGAGCTGAAAAGTCTTAACAATCTGCACTTCTGAGTCAATCTGTCACTCTGCCTTCAAGTTTATGCAAAAAGAAAAAAGATTAAAAAAAAAAAAAAAAAATTGGTTAGCACAACAATATGTGTCCCCTGTTTTATCTTACTCTTATCATTTTAGTTGCTCTCATTCCGTCAATCCTGTTTTTATCTTGAACTCTGTTGGGATTTCAATTTTGAGGATTCATCTTTTTACGGAAGGCTTTAATAGTATTTCACTTACTCTAATAAGTAGTTTTATGCCTATGTTTGGCTAGGATAAGGGATGAAAATGAAGTTAAAAGGGATACTGTGGCAGTTCAATCATTATTCATGCCTAAAATGTCATAAAGTATGACTTGCATCTGATTGCTATACTAAGGTCATGTATTGTCCACAACAAAGGTGGTTGCGAATTTGATTTCTTTATCAATCAACCTTCTCACTACATGTAGGACTCCATTCAGTTGGGCCATATGGTTTGTAGACAATGAGACATTTTCTCTAGGGTCATGTATTACTTTCTAGTTCGTGGCTAGTGCTTTATTGTCCATGCAGATCGTATTTTGGTTTACTTCTCATCATTTCAATTTTTATGGTACATGTTTTTATGTATCTATGTTTCTTATTCTTCAGAGTGAGAAGGCTTGCTTGGGCGACATCCTCCACCGTTATATAACTGCTGAGCAATTCTCTCCAGACTATCTTCTTGATTACCTAGATCTTTCGTCAGAATATACCACTCTGGAAATAGCAAATAGGATTGAGAGTGCTGTACATTTTTGGAGGTTGAAATGTCAAAAGAAGAAATTGAACCGTGCAAAAACTGGGTCATGGAGTGGAACAGTGAAGGGCCTTGGTGGTGATATTGAAAAGAGTAAACTGTTTGCAAATCGAGCTGACACCCTCCTAACTAACTTAAAGTTGTACTTTCCTGGCCTCCCACAAACTGCTTTGGATACGAACAAGATTCAGTTCAACAAGGTATGATTGAAAATTTCTACTTTATTTTTCTGTATTTTACTGGGGTCTGCTTGGAGTTGAGCACGTGAACTCCTAAGTGTAATAGCCTCAATATTTTCTAGAGCAACACCTCCAGAAGCTCGTAGGAAGACACTGATTGAGTTGGGGAATAAAAACGTACTGGCGGTAAAATACCCTGTGCTCTATCTTGAAGGAGAAAAACTTCCTTTTTGAGACCAAAACATTTTATATGGTTGGGAACTTTGGGCTGAGGAATTTAAATTCCTTAACATCTGCATCAAGCATCTTGAGAGTCTTTTGTAATGTATCTGATATCCTGCCACAATAGGTATCTATGGAAAATTCTTATACTCTTAAACCACATCTGAATTAAGTGGAATCAATTCATTGCAATTCCTGATTTAAATCTTAGCTGGATTTCGAAGTCAACACATGTAAAGCATCAATTTCAAAATTTATCCTTGAATCCAAATGTGACATTATTATACCCTTCTTTGCTAAAACTATCTTAATTGCCACTAATTTTATAAAGTGATGGTCTGGGTCGGCTAATATTTAAGTGGCACTCAGTCCATTTGCTGAACTTGGTAATCTAGATATCTGCCTATTGGCATTACTTGGTAAGGATGATGAAACCATGTGGCAAAATATCTTGAAGCAACAAAGTAAAGCCAAAATTTTTGACTAGATAGTAAATTGCTACAATTATTTTTTCCGATAGTAACACTAACTTAAGAGTCACATTATGTGGATAAATCTTGTAAAATGCAAGGAATTTTCATGCGTAAAACTTATTCTTAGCTCCCTTTCTTTCCTACCACCACTCTTTGGCTGCCAGAAATTAGAGGATTTTAAGATAGAAATAGAAATCATTCTTGAAGTGCAAATGTTTGGGTTTGTACCCGCTGCATAATCATTTCAAAATTTATATTTTGTTTACAGATGCTGCCCTAATATTTTAGTTGAATCTATTATGTTAATTCTGCCTTTTAAGTTTCCAACGGCTCCCTTTTTATAAGAAGATTACTGCATTTTCATGTAGGATGTTGGGCAGTCAATCCTTGAAAGCTACTCCAGGGTGATGGAGAGCTTAGCCTTCAACTTGATGGCTAGGATTGATGATCTTCTATGTGTTGATGATGCCACAAGACGACGACGTATAGCATCGGGGGGAATATCTATGCTCAGCCGGAGGGGATCTACCGGTTCTCATGCTTTCCAGAAGCAAAAATTTGTCCAAGGCCATTCACGATCCAAAACTCTCGTTCACCATTGAGGATTGTAATTCCACCCCCGATCCAGTGGGTAATCCCACTTTTGGTGACCTGCCGAAGAAAAGTGAGAATATCACTCTTTTATGCAAGTAGGAAAAGAGTGCAGTACAATGCCGGATGTAGATTCCATGGCCGTTGAAACTTAACGTGCTATGCTATATTTGTTGGGATAGAGGAGTCATCAGAATTTATCAGTTGTAAGCACAATTTGCATACGCCCTTCTAATATTAAAAGAGCATAGAAATAGTTCTAAGTAATAGTTTTATGGCAGAGGTCGACGCAATAATCTTCATGTGCGAGTGTAGTTTCTACTCTGTTGGTAGGAGACAATGTAACACCAATTGCCCAAATTGAAGTTTTATAATGAGTTGATGACTGATTCAACTGTGTTAATCATGTATTCTAGGTGAATTCCTTTGTACTTTTTCTTGTCTCTTACCATCAGAAGTTTTTCTGGATTTGGCTTTCTCTAGGAAACTTTTAGGAGACAATTAACTCAAGCTATTTTTCACTATTTGCAGCAGCATATTAATTTATGCACTGTATTGTTAAAAGAACTGCACAGTTCATTATGTTAGCAGCAAAAATCAACTAGCACCCGATCTGACCATAATTCAGGCCCAAATATTAACGAATTCGAACCATTTAAGGTTTTAAATGAGATGCTTTATATAATATATAACTTGTATGTGAAGGGGCAAATTGATGAGCGGTGAAAAACATAAACAAATGATACTCTTGTACAAATAATTGAAGGGTTAGTACATTGCTTAGAGAGTTAAGAGGCCTAATTTCCTCGTGAACAACTTGAATGAGATTGATTTCGGAAGATACAAGTACAGGGGCTGTTTTTATGGGCCCTTGCCCGACACACACATTGGGGGGGTGGGGTCACAATTTTTTTTTATTGTAGAGGTGGGGCCTGACTCTGCACTGAGTGGCCTGTCAAGCCCCAATGAAGCTTGTACTTGGGGTATAAATCAAAATTCTCTATGTACCAGCACCAGAATGGAAACAATGTACAGGAACAAGCCCATGTATTGCAGTTAATGAAGACAAAAAAGAAAACTTATCAATTCATAACTTTGAATATCATCAAGACCATTTGTATAAGACATTATTTATGTAAGCATTTGCACATTCTTGAGAATATGTTTGATAATTGCATTGGTATTTGATCTTTTATTTGGCTATGTAAATTGTGGTTTGTCTTTGTATTACTCGAAATAGTAATGAAGTCATCCATGATTTGACATCGTTTGGTACTCTAGTTCAAGACACTTTTGGTCGAATTGTTTTTTCCATTTTATTTTATATTTAAATTAAAATAAATTGTAATGCCTCATTAACTAAATAATTCAATATCAAAAGAACATAATTAGCATTAAAAAATATAACTCGGCGCCTATTTGGTTCAACTAAAAAAGCTGATTAAAATCTAAATCAATAAATTAATTTTAACAATATATTTTATAGGACTCGCAACTTTTCAATCACATATTTTATCAATTTTTATCAAAATTTACTAAAAAAGATTTTTAACTAAATCAAATAGAAGCTCAATATTAATGTCCAAATGAATGTTGAGTACGTGAAAACTAACATTGAACCATTTTCATTTAAACTTTAATTTGTTAAAAAAAAAAACGAATAAAGAAGATACTCATTTAAATATTATCAACAATACGGTTCTCTACAAACTCATCGTATTCATTTTTCCTTCAAAAACTCAACCACGTACACAACTTTTATAAAATAATGAAGGATGTTGGGCCAGGTGTTTATTCTTTCAACACTGCTTGGGGTATAGGTAGAATCCCCACCGATAACTCACAATAGGGGTGTGCGGGTGGGTTATTACCATGGGTCCCACATGGGGCCCATCCTTGTGAGTTATAGGTAGAACTTCTGTCAAATATATATTTGTACATTTATGTTAATTCTTATACTTTATACATTAATGGTGTCACGTTTAAGGTTAAATCTTGATTTGATCAGGCATAATCATGTTTGAAAAGTGGGGTTAAACATCATTTGTCCAAATTCTGGCCACAGTAATAAATTAATAACCACATCCTTTATTGGTTAGAATTTTTGCACAATTCATGATTTGACTCGGTGCCGGTGGGCTGTTAACTTCTATGAAGTAATGATTTACAAAATTGTGTAAAAATTCCCGAGAAGAAATTCTACAAGTAAAAAAATCTATTCGTTTTACTCATTCAACAGTGTCACATAAATACGTATACATACCATTTTACCGTGAGATGGCGTCCAACAAGTTAAATGGTTCATTAGTCATTGAAATTATATTTCCGTTATGGTTTACTCATTAAATTTTAAAATACCTTCAAGTGGTCGTTAAACTTTAAAATTATTATGAGCGATAATTAAATCTTAACACGTTATTACACTATATCACTCACTTATCATGTTTCTTAAGTTACTGAACTTTAAATAATGCGACTTTCAATTTAAGACGAGAATATTGATATTGATAATAATATATATATAATTTTTTTAATTGTCAAAAGTTATGTTCAAGAAGATAAAAGAATGCTAGTTTCTAATTAACACAATCTTACTTTACATAGAAAATAGATAAACTATTTCAATTAAAATGTATACCTACATCAAGAAAATAAAAAAATTATAACTCAAACAAATAGTGAAAATTTTAATTTAGAGTCAATAATATTAATCAAGATGAATAATGTATAATTCTTAAAAGTTATCACAAGATAATTCAAGAGAACATAATGACGCCATCTTCGTGTGGTATTTTATTCTTCAAAATATTTGAACAATTAAATGAAGCGAGTAAAGTTCAATGATCACTCTAAAGTATGGTTCAATGAATGAAACGTGATAGAATTATAAATTTAATGACTAATGGAATATGATGAGTGAGTGATAGAGTACATGTTAAATTTCATTAACCACTCCAAAACATTTTAAAAACTCATTGACTAATGAAACATGATGAGTGGGTTATGAAGTATATTGTGGTAAACTTTAGCCCTCGTTTGGAGCCCACTACTTTTTTTAAATAAAAGAAAGAGTTTAGAATAATANCTAATGAAACATGATGAGTGGGTTATGAAGTATATTGTGGTAAACTTTAGCCCTCGTTTGGAGCCCACTACTTTTTTTAAATAAAAGAAAGAGTTTAGAATAATACTTTTAAGAAAATGTATAGTTAAAAAGTTGGAAAAAAAAGTTTTAAATTTACGTACAGAATATTTCATTTTATGACCGTGTTATTGAAAATGATCTCATAGCAAAAAGAGCTTACAAATGATAGACGCCAAATATGTTCTTAAGAACATTTTAAAGTTAAGGGTGTGTTTGAACCACATTATTTTGAAAAAATGTATTCTGTAATAGTGGATTGATGGAGAATGTGTGGTTAAAAATGAAGGACAAGTTATTGATGTGTTGTAAAATATTATTTTATTGAACAATAGGTAATTGAAAATAAGTAGAAGAATGAAAATGAAAATTTTAATGTGTACTAAACATACGCTAAATTAGTAAAATGTCATGAAAGTATAAACTTAAATCTTTATTTTTTTTTCAATCACAACTCAAAATTTTTTGCTTTATTTTTCAATTCCACATTTTTTATTAATCTAGTATTTCAAAATACATTATACACAAAAATGTTGCTCAAACATGCTCTAACTTACTAATGAAATTTAACTTCACATTCAATACATTTTACCAACCAAACTTGAGTATAAGCTCCAGTTTGATTCCTTTTAAAACAACTATTTAAGAACTTATTTAAGCCACATTTTTTTGGTTCGTGGAATGCAATTTGAAATAACAAATTGATAGAAAATGCGGTTAAAAGTAATAAGTTTTAAAATTATGTGTAATAATATTTTATTGAATAACACTTGATTGAAAAAAAAAATGAGAGAAAAACGTATTTTGATAAAAATGAAAATCAAACAAAGGCTAAGCCCTTGTTTGACATACATTCTATTTCTTCTTTATTTTTCTCATTTGAATCACACATTTTCTCAATAAACTAATATTACACACAAACCCAAGAATTTTCCTTACTTTTTAACCACACATTTTTCCATCAAACACTATTCCAAATTTATTGTTTCCTCAAAATGGGTGTCAAACACAAGCTAATTCTCATACTAATTTTTAATTACATATTTATACAATACAATACTTTACAAGTAAATTTAAAAATTTTCCAATCATTTTAATCGCACAATTTAACCAAAAAAAAACACTATTCTGAACTTCAATTTTTCAATAATGACCGTCAAACAGGATAAGGATATTTAGAGTCCGTTTGGTATCGATTAAAATTAAAAATATAATCGTTATTAGATCTCACTCATTTACTAAAAATCAATAATAACTAATTTTTCAATTTTAATCCGATAATTTTTATCAAACGGACTCTTAATGCGATAAGGATGATAGATCGTGATGATTTACTGTCAGAAAATTTCTTCGGAAAAAATGGAGGATAAAGCTATTTGTAAATCAAAGATGCTGATAATGGGAGCTTATGGCTGATGGGCAACACCATAATTTAATGGCTATGTCAGACTTCAATCATGAGCCTACAATATACGAGGGGACGCCCTCTGGAGCCAGAAGGGTTTCTCAGATGGCCCCTGCACTAATTATTCTTGCCCTACAAACTGCGTAGTGTGTTGTTTGTGTGTCCCTCTTTTTTTTTCTTTTTTTTTTTTTGTCATTTTTGCAAATTGCGGAAGGACGTGAAAAAAATATATCAGAAGTGCAATAAGGTATCTGGATTTTGGGATATCAATTCAGGAAAAACTGGAAGTAAAATAATTCTCACATATCCTTCTTGTTCTATTTCTCCTTCTCATGATCTCGACTGTTAAGCTGCGAAGCAGGTGATCAAGAAATCTTAAAAAAAAAAGTAAACTAGCTACAGATAAATTTTCCAAATTGATTTACACACAATCTGAGAAAGTAGGGTTCCATTCTCTGGCAGAAGTTCTATTCCATTGTTTTAACTTCTGTTTCATCTGGATTCTGAAGGTTTTTGCCACTAGATTTGCTGCTGCAGAACATAGATTCAATCACACACAAAATATAGCAATATAGCCACCATAGATCAAAAAGAAAAACTACAAGACTAAGAAAATTGCTGTACGAATGATACTACAAAAACGAACCATCTAAAATTTCTTAACGTGCATGGTAGAAAAGAGAGAAATCTTGCACAAATTTATGCTAAGGGTTCGTTACCTTGGTCTGTATACAGTAGAAAACAAAGGGAGAAAGCGTCACGAGGGTTTTACAAAGAGAATCCAACAGAACTCAGTTGGCAGTATGCCCACCTCCATATATCATCAGAGTCAAATTTCTTAACAGGGATGGAGGTGGACAGAATGCCAATAAATTCTGTAAGAAACCCTTTGATAAACCTCCATGACCTAGTAACCAAGAACACAAAATCCACCATTGAAATCACACGCACATGCCTACACAAAAGAAAGACGTGCAGAGGAAAAAGGCTGGATTATGTACCAAATACGAGAGATGGGAAAGGGCAGTTGGGCACTATTTAAGATGAAAGATGAGGCTACTACAGTAAATAAGAGAGAGAAAATAGAAGAGCTGTAAATAATTAATAGGGGTGGTTTCAGGAGGAGGTAATAATCAAGATTGGATGGTTCATTCTCGGGGAAAATTAACAAGAAAAGAATCAAAGAATCATCATAGTAATTCTTTGCCCTCATAAACCCTCCCTTCACCTCGTTTGTGATGAAAAAGAAAAGAAAATGATGTCTCCCCACCACCAGTCTTTTCTTTACCTTTCTTATACCCTCCTTTGTGATGAAGAGTGAAGACACAGTCAGTTTTCTCTCTCTAGAAGTGACAAAACCCCCAAACACAAAACCTGGAGAAAGGGGCTAGAAAGGGTTCTAGGTTTACCATCAAAGGACGGCTACTTGTGTTCTCAATTCTCATAAAAAATGACAAAAACTGGGAACATAATTTAGCCTTTGTTCGGTATTTGAATTTCTTCAAAGTCACTTTTTTCTTTTTTTTTTATACAATTTTACATGTGAATTCATGACCTTGTTCAACTTTTAATCATGTTTTTTAAAAATTAAAAATCTATTTTCCAAAAAATCAAAATCAAATAAGGACTAAATTTTGGCTTGAAAAATAAGCCTTCTCTATCAAGGTCATTGCACCTATAGACCCCCCCAACTTTGGGAAATCTCAATTTTTAGTCTTCCATAAGTTTTAATTATATCACTTTAGTACGTGAATTTTGTAATTAGTTCCAATTGGGTCAAATTTCCAAACATTATGATTCTAATTTGTGAAGCGAACATCATTTTTTTGTTGACTTGTTGAATCGTTACAACTCTTGTCAACATTTGTTATAATTGGTTTTGAAAAATCTATAAAAATATTGATTAGTCTGATAACCACTAGAGATGTGTGGAGCAGTAGATTTCACTCCAACGATCAAATTAATATACCGTTTTCATGATTCTAATCGATTAATAATAATTATATTTGTCTCATGCATCTAATGAACGAAATTGGAGAGCTTTATAAAATAAGGAATGAGAAAGAACCTTTTGCGGTTATCTCGCTTGCAAAATATTTCAAAACTCATGTCTCGTGGTCCATGGGACTCACAAAATGACATCTCATTAAGTTGCATATTTGACATGTTATTGTCAATTGTTATTCTTGCGTTATATACTTTTGTTCTAGTGCCTCAATAGATTATAATCATGTCGAGTACCTTCTCCACCAAGTTAGCATATGTCTATTGTGTTGCATTAATATTATGCTGATTCTATTTATTTCTACGAGCCAGTGATTCGTCATATTTCGATTGACCTCCTCTCCCGCTATTCCACTTAACCTTGCTTTGCTTATCTCCGAACATCCTTCAAATTGGTTCATACATTTTTAAACTAGACTTTCCATATATGCCAGCCAAGCCAAAGCCATTGAACTCTATCAATAATATGACTTGTTTTACCCCGTCATAATTTTTTAACATTATTCCACCATCGTAATTTTTTATTATCGATGTTTTTGAGCCACATTATTATGAAAGAATATATTCTGAAATAGTATATTTATGGAGAATGTGTGGTTGAAAAAGAAAGAAAAATTATTGATGTGATGAAAAATATTATCTTATTAAAAAATATGTGATTGAAAATGAGTAAAAGAATGAAAATGAAATTTTAACGTAACTCAAAGCGGGGGCTATGTCTCCAATTTACTAAGTTCAACTGACAAATATTATTATTTATTATTTAGAAGACCATTAGTGAGTTGTAGAATCAACCACCAATGTCAGTAAAAACTAACAATCTGATTAGTGGTTGTGATGGCTGTCAATCTATTGATTTTACTTACTCAGGTTGAGTTAGATACACTACATTTTATTGGAGAATAACTAATAATTATATGATATTTCCAAGATAATTAAAACATTGTCAAGTGAATTTTTTATTATTATTGAATAGATAATGAAATTTGAGTTATTTTTTCATTCTTATTTTTCTACTCATTTTCAACCACATATTTTTCAATGAAATAATTTTTTTTATCACATCAAGAACTTTTTATTTTTCAACTACATATTCCCTATCACATCAAAAAAAAAAAATAATACATTCTAAGCTACAAAATATGCACCAAACAAGATCTTAACACTGAATCATGGCTACTAAGAAAAACATTTTTAACAAGCTCGTGAGTGACACTGTCCACTTCATGCCTAATAAAAGACAAGTTGGACCAAAGAAATAACCCATAAATTCTTATATGCTGCATAAGAGTCCCTTTTGTAGATCGAATTGGCATATCATTAATTGAAAGAACAGCATTGCAGCAGTTCGGCTTGATGGTGATGATGACAAAGTCTCTAGAATTGATTTTGCTATCGGCACATCAAGGTATACATAAGGGTGTACGCCCATCTCACATGGGGGTGTGACCCGCTTGAATAAAAAATTATTTTATACAAGTCGGTCTCACTCCCATGTGAGATGGATGTATACCATTATGTACAATTCTTGATGTACAAGTAGCATTTTTCCTCTAGAATAGGCAAAAGCAATCCTTGATGACAGGGTGAAATTGCACCAGTAAAAATCTTCGAAAAAGTTGCAACTACTTGACTATTATGGTTTCTGTGCATTCCTCCAACCCCAACCCCAACCCCGAATTTGTTACTCTCCTTTTGTACTGCAGCATCAACGTTCATTTTTGAGGCATTCGGCTTGTGGTTTCAACTCATGCGTGTATTTGTTTTTTTATTTTATTTTTTTGTTGAGGCAGGAAGTCGCAGCCGCTACCCGTGAGTGCGCACTGGGTGAACCTCGCTCCATGTGCAGTAGCCCGAAAACCACACAGGAGATGTAAACTGTATTAGGCAAATTCGATGCGACGGATTCGACCGAGGAAGTGGATTCGAATTCGTGACATTCGGTCTCCGCGTTCACCTACACCACCAACTCGACCACCTCCAAATGAGTGTGTATTTGTTTTTTTTAATTGGATGTAATCTAAACTAATTAAACTTACCAAAAATAAGTACTTTAATTTTCACTCATAAAAAATTGTTTACTTGATTCTTTTTCATTTTTTTTTACTTGTTCAAGTTTAGAAGGAAACTTTACACTTAGTCAAACAATTGATTTCCCAGACTAAAATTTTATGATTAGATGATTAGTGGTAGGAGCCAAAGTTCCCTTCTTTAGACCTATGTCCTGTGAGTCCATCATCAAAAATAGCATCCTAGGTACCCTTCTTTCTCCCTAGAAAAAGGAGCTTTAAAATTTCAAACACTGAGTTTTGACCAAAATGAGCAAAAAAATGCTTCAAAAAAAGTTATTAAAAAGTTAAAAAAACATGAAGTAGATTATTAGGTCAAATGTTTTCAATAATAGTATTTTCTCATGTCATTCCCTTTTCCAAGAACCAAAGAGAAAATAAAATGCTACCTTTTGTCGAGTGAGATGTTGTGCTCATCACACCCACAACCCACTGTTTTTATCCCTTTTCTCAGTAATATTTATAACAGTCAAACTTCTTGCACTGCAAAACTTCCACAAAACTTGAATTTTTTCTATTTTTTCAATGGAAGTTAATGAGATTGTTGGGGTAGTTCTAAAGTAATAAATATGTGTAGGGAACTATATACTTTTAAATATTTTAATTTTTTGCCATTGTATGCGACGACGACGGAAATATATATCACAATTAATCACTCATAATCAATAAAACGTTAATAAAAAGAAGGTTGGAGACTCGAATGTTACGAAAAATAATGAAAAACCAAAGTGCGCAAGGCTGATTTACTTGCTAATTAATTATAATTTAAAAGTGGAATCCTCAGCAAAAATAATCAAAGAAATGGAATTTATGGTCTTTTACTGTGCAGGTTCCAAAATCTCCACTTTCCATCTTTCTTCTGTTTTTCTTTTTTACCTTTTTATATTGGCATTGCTTTTCATATTGTGCAATTTTGGGAACAAAATAATTGTCGTCCATTAAGCAATTGCATGGACAATATCTTCTTCAATCTATTTTGTCAATTTTTGTTTTTGGGTTCGAGTTGGGGTCGATTTAAATTGGAAACTCACACACTTAAATTTCACATTCTATACTTGCGTAGACACTTAAAACGTCGTTAAATTTTCTGCAGTATTTGAGTCAATTTACTTGGCACATCCAACTCGACGTGCTCCCAAGTTCATGATTAGCAACGACACTAGACATGGTTGGCACCCGAAACTCATTGATATGTGACATTGGTGAATCTAGTAAAAGATCAATTCAATTATTTTTAGAACACCCTAGCTAAAAGTGGTTGCATATGCAAGATTTTGACATTTGTTTGGTGGTACAAAGGCCACTATGTAAGCAAATATAAATTACAATTGACATGAATATGCGCATGAGAGTTGATCCGAATTGATTAATCACAACTGGGATTGCATGCAAAAAAAAAAAAAAAATTATATATAAATAAACAAAGTAGACATCTGGAAGACTTGTGATCGATCCACTTTTTCATGATTGTGAGCTATTGGATGCTATGCCTCGAAAAGAACATAAATATGTATTTTACTAATAATACCCATTGCTTTTGCACATGGAATTAATTAACAATTTCATCTGTCTTTTAGTGAGAATAATTATGATCATCACCATCTATTTAAACCAGTATTGGAGAATTTACCCGTTTGGCCCCACTATTTAAATAGTATTATTTTTTAAAAAATGTGTGGATAAAAAAGAAGAAAAAGATTTGAAATTACGTGTAATATTATTTTATTGAAAAATGTGTGATTGATAAGAAGAGGAGGGGAAAATGAATTATAATTTTAATGGAGACCAAACAGAAACTTAATATAGCCCTATTTTGGTGTAGATTTGAGAAAAGGCTCCAATAATAGAAAATATTTTAAGATAAGAAAGCAACTCACTTCAGAACGGGTTCTAGTAGATATAATCAGTCTTTCTCTTTCATGAAGAAGGGGGAGCCACCAGCTGATGGTTGTTGGTCGTGACTACTATCAATAAGCTCCAATGAAGACGGATATTTCACATGGAGATGTGTATATCTTTATGTCGGTGGATTTTTCGTTGTGTAAAACAAAACACGACTTGAGGATACGAAATTTAATATCAATTTTTATTCTATGATTCTTATTAAGTTTATTGTTCTCGAGATTAGGCTTAATCCCCTCCCAAATTGTACTTTATTTACTTGTTTTATTAATAAATCAAGCCTTAATTTTTGAATTTTTTATGAAATTCTTTTACTAGTGGACAGTGATAAAATTTGATTATAAGAATTTTATTTGTTTACCTACTATGTCCAATCATTTCATCTAAAAACTTATTAATACAGTATCTTGATCAAAAGAGTACACAAAGCTTTTACCATATGATTTTTTTTTTTTTTTTAAAATTGCAGATAGTCAACCATAAAGTAACATAATAATTAATGTTGGAAAGCACATAAGGGTTAGTGGTGGAAGCATCTTTTACTTTTTTATTTTTATTTTTCCCGTGGCATAAAAATATTAATGTTACTTTAAACTATGTATTATGCAGTAAAAGCCAAATTTCAAAAGATGCTTCCGAAAATTTTACCATGCAAATGACATCTTCTTCTATATCAAGAAAAGAGAGTATAATATCTGGAGTTTAATTATGTTTCACTTTGTTTATGCATGTGCATAATGTAAATACGCATGCATTCCGACCCGTCTTTTGACCTAATGCTAGCTCCTTTATAATCAATTATTGGCTACTGTAAAAGACAGAGAGAGGAATGTGTGAATTTCTTGAAATGGCCGCAAGAAGATAATGGAGTGCTGCCTTGTTTCAACGAGACTAATCATAAAGGCAAGGCCATGGCTCTTTTGGAACAGCGGTGTCTGTCACGTGAGAGAGAGAGAGAGAGAGTCAGAGAGAGATACATAATGATGGCACATTTTTGAAAGTTTAGTCCCTTGGTTGGAGAGAAAAAGGGCGAGATAGAGAGAGAGAGAGAGATGGTGGGGAGGGAGATTAGATTAGATTAGATAGGGAATCGCATTGAGTTTCAAGACATGAATGATGAGGTCGATGACGATGCTTATGATGGTGATAGGAGGGAGAACTCTCTCTCTCTTTCTCTCTCTCTCTCTCCACCACTGTATATATATCTATATGCATAGAGACACATGAGTTGGGAGGCGACTTCATCTTCCACAGTATTGCAGAAAGTGTTTCTGACCAGGATAGGCAATGATGCAATATGGGCTTTCAAAAGATTTGGGGCCAGATTTAGATGATGGACTATGATCCAAATTTGGGTATCATTAATGTAGAGTGACCCAATTAAAGATGTACGGAATTCCCTTAACCCAAATTAGGGGATCTTAAGTGAAGCCCAAATGTTCGTAGAAAAGATGGCAAGGAGGAGAGCTTAAAGCCCAAATTAAAGGGACAAGAGGCCAACCCAACTCAGCTACATTTGCTCCTCTATTTTACTCCTGCATTATTATAGACTTTTGGGGCACTGGGTTGCCGTTGGTTTTTGAATATTGTAATTGCCGACCTTAAATCTAGATGATCTTAAAATCAACAAAATCTGGACACCTTTCTATCCAGTTGTATAGCATTTACGCATTTTGGATAATGCTCGAATGCGAGATAATTGCTTCAAAGGAAAATGCAATGGTTGTGTCCACTCTGACGATAGAATCAAATAAAAAAATTGAACATCGGAAGATAATTGACATAATTTTGACTATGATTGTGATAGAATTCAAGGGAGATATTTATAGAGTTCGACGTGGCTGACCGGTCACATCACTTACTCGAAGTGGCCTGTTGATGGGAGTCACTTCCGTATGAGCTCCTTATAGTATTTCCTTTAATAACAACTGCTAGGGTTCTCGACCTACTTTCCCTTGTCATGTTTAGTCATTCATCTTTACTTAGTAGGGCATAGAATGTGTGACGCTTGATAATTTAGATTGATGGCCATAAAAAATGCTTTATTTGGGAGTTTTCTTGATACTTGGCATATGTTATTAAATATTCATGGTAAAGTATCTTTGACTCATTGCACAATGCTTGTAAAGTTGTTAATAGGCTCCCCAGGCCCAATGGGGCTCTCTTTAGGCACCTAGGCTTAGCACTCCAAAGGCATAATGGATTCAAAATCCTATTACTTAGAATGTTTTGTCTATAATGATATCACCTTAGACTTTGGTACAAGTCTCAAGTGTTGACATTTAAACTTAATGTCAACTTGATTTTGTCAAGTGTTGGATCCAAGCTATAGCCTTTGGTGTCCTCAACATCATGTCACTCAATGTTAGGTGCGAGGATCAACTAAGCCCTTGTTTGAGTCAAATTAAGATTTTCATTCTCATCATTCTACTCATTTTCACAGGATCGGCCATGACCCAAGGCCACTAAGGCAGCTCAAATTTTTAGGGGCCACTTAAAAAAGAAGAAAAAAAACCCCAATCCACTCTCTTAGGCCTCAAATGTTAAGTGCCCCCCCACCCCACCCCCCCACCCCCACACACAC
>CAIGRO010283055.1:2201-13325 GCA_903798355.1 Fraxinus baroniana | reverse complement strand
CGAAATATTAATAAATCGTTAATTTAAAATTATTCGGAAATGATCCGAAATAATTCAAATTCAAACGTAACGGCTAGACGAACGCATTTTTAATTTAACGTTAGGGTTTAAAGTTTAGCGACACGTTTTTCGAGAAATAATTTAATATTATTAAAAAAAGTTTTCGATCGCTACGCCAACCCTCATAAACAAAAATAGAAGTAATATCGAGGGATAAATAAGATAGAATAGCCTCACGCTCTACTAGGACGGGACGAAGTGAAAACTGAGAAGTGTAAACCTCATGAGCAGTAGAAGAAACAAATCGAGCCCGACTGTAAGGGATGGAGCCACTGGGCTGCTGAGCAGCGATCCTTGGTCTCTTTGGCAACATCAGAGACATGATTGCAGAACAAACATGTCAAGAGATGCTACGAAAGAGAATATAGATCATAAATAGCAGCCATGCAAGCAAATGCATGAAAATGCGTGAAATGATGCACGGATAAGCATACACGCAAAATGATGCAAATATGCATCGAAGTACGTAAAACGATGCGAATTAAGATATATCATGCAAACCGATGCAACATTGTCAAATATGTCATGAATGGACACCAAGGCGTGCAGTGTATAGACAAAGTGTAGTGACTGCAGGACGAAAGTACAGTGACGTCAGGACGAAGGTCCAACTTGAGTGTCGTGTCATTGAAACAAAACTTAATACAATTCAACTCCAAAACGACACGTGAGTGCATTGAGGTGTTCATGATATGGGATACGACTCGTGTGTTCAAAGGTGTAGCTAGAAACACACGAACACATGAATGTGACATTTCATCGAGCACCTTGAGTGCAATGAAGATTCATGGTATTCAATGCACAATCTAGCATGCCCAATGCCCACACATCAACACACAATGAAGAATAACACACTTAGTATCAAAACATATCTCAAGAATCATAAAAATCGACCAATAGATGCAAAAGGACAAGAAACATGTATTTCACATTCAAGAATATGGGCAAAATAAAAAAAATAATGCAAAATTCGAATCACATTGAAACAATTGCGTTCTCACAATATTAACATACTCAAAATCCATGAATTCATGTGAAAAATTAAGACAAATATCAATGAAAACCCAAAAAATCCCAATTATGTAAAAAACAAAGGTTTTATCAATTTACCTTTGAAAATTGAATGAAGAAAATGATATTAATGAAGTCCAAAATCATTGCCTACGCTTGGAAGTGTGAAAAATTGCAAAAATCTGACGGAGCAAGGTCGAATTTTGAGAGAGAGAGATGCGAAAGAAGAGTGAAAAGTGACCTGGGATCGCGCCTTATAAGCGATCGTCGCTCGAGCGATGGTCGAACGAAAGTAATCGGGAGGTGTCGCTCGAGCGACATTCATGAAAATCGAACAAAAGCTCAAATGTCAAAAATAGCACCAGTATTTTAAAAAAATCATTTTCAAACACAGTTTCTAAAAATGACAAATATAGCACCTATTTCAACACTTTCTATTCTAGCACCACTTGATTTTTTTTATTAAATAGAAAATAACACGAAATTCAAGAAAATTGAACACTCAACACTTTGATGATTAAAATCAAGCATGCAAACACAAGTCGAGCATTATCAAACAGACTTTCTCACGTACGCCGTTAAGTTCAAGATGGAGTAAAACGTATAAATGACTCATGTGTGTAATTTGCTGCTATTTTCTCGTGAAAATGACTCCAAACCTTATATTTGTGAGAAAGAACGTGTGAAACATCACTTGTTAAATAAATATGATCCCTGCAAATGAAAGTCAAACTCGAATAAATTTCAGGACCTAAAAATGAGCTCAAATATGTGATAAATTTTATTTTCTCCACCTAAATGTTATCATATTTTAATTGTTATCGTTTTTCTCGTAAATAACACCTTATGTACAGACTCTGTGCATTAAGCGACTAAATTGACAAGTTTTGGCTAGTTGACCCAAGTCAGATGACCATAAACACTAGGTTATGAGAAACCACTCGAGCTTAATTACTCCAATCAACTAGGCTTCAAACATAGTATAAGATGAACCAATTAAACAATCAAAATATTTATTTTCATCATAAATGCAACAATGCAGGGAGACTATCACGAGCTAAGGTCATCTAAATATAGGTCAATTCATGTTCGAGGCCATCCTACTAATATGTGATTGCTATCCCGAATCTCACACACGCGGTTTAGACTCATTCACAAGATCATAGTGTGTGCAGTGCTGAAGTGTACATGATAACACATATACTCAATACTCCAGGTTAGATCGAACCAATAAAGGAAATAATAGTGCACAACAGACAATTGCTTGGTCATACATAGCATGTTTAAAATCATAACAATGTGTCGTTTGCAAAAAAAAAAAAAAAAAATTGTATTTTTCCATTTTTCAATTTTTTTAAAAACAATACTTAAAGTAAATAAATGCAAAAAAATAGAAACAAAAATAAATACAAAAATAAATAGGAAGCATGCATGAATGAATGGACACAATGAACTACACATACATGTGCCTAAACACACAATCAGGGCGAAACTTGAATGTCCTTGCCATTAAGAGTACGACCATTTTCATGACCTTTAAGGTCGCTTCTCTTAAGTTCTTAGAAGCAAAAGACAATTGAGTTAACCGAGTCATCATTTCAGTTAAGTGACCGACTTGATTGGCAAGAAGTCAACCTTGCTAGTGAAATCCAGATTCTTGCTTCTAGTCACACGGTTACGACACCTAGGTCTGATGTGTCCCAATGCACCACATTGGTGGCAAGTAGGAATGAACAGTGGTCCAAACCTGCTTGGTCGAGGTTTTCGAAGAGTTGGACGATTGACCTTACGCTGTGCGGTAGGTCCTGATCCTATGTCATGCTTTCCTTTGGGTTTTAGATAAGCAATCTCACGAGCTTTGTTTGTGGTAGGAATGAACGTGGTCTTAGATGTACTCATAATAGCATTACGTTTATGAATGTAACCCAGACCATGCATGTCACCCGCATGCTTGTTCATCCCAAGCAGATTGTCCAGCTTCTACGAGCCACTCATAAATTATAGGAGTTGAGCATTAGATTTATCAAGATCAGATGTTAATGATTTAACTTTAATTTTCAAGTTTCCATTAACAAGCTTCAACTCACTTACACTCTTGATCGAGTCCTGAAGGTCACTCAAAAGTTTTTCACGTTCAAACTCGAGCTCGTTCCCCTTTTTCACAACGGCTTTGTTGACCTTCTTGATTTTGAGACTTTCCTCAAACAATTCACGATAGGACTCATGAATGTCTGTCTCATCCTCAGACTCATCATCAGACTGCACACTCTCATTCTCCATTTTTCCATTCTCAATCTCACGGTCGGATTCGATTGTAGCAATCGAAGTGAAGGTTATGAATTTGTGTTCATCCTCACCTCCAGATATCTCATTCTGAGAATTGAAATCCGACTCCTCATCGCTCATGGTCACAGCAAAAGCCTTACGCCTTTCTTTACTTGAACTCCTATTCAGATTAGGACATTCATTCCTAAAATGACCAAATCCTTTGCACTCATGGCATTGGATAGATTGCGATTTCTTAACGGGAGTCCTAGAGGTATTCTTCTCATGTCTACCTCTCGAGAGCTTATTTGGAACTTCACTATTCAGCACTTGAGGCATTCTCCTATTCCTTATCACCTTTTGGAATTTTTTTAATAAAATAGGCAATTTCATCATCCCTAAGTGTCTTAGTGTCAGTGGACTCACTCTCAACTTCTCTAAGGGTTCGTTTGATTGCAAAGGTGAAAAATTGGTGGAAAGAAAATGAATTATGGGGAATTGAATTGCCTAGAAATTGTTTTACAGGGAATTGTAATTAATTGTGTTTGATTGGTATAATTTTTCACCTGAAAAATGTTGAAAGTTTGGTGTCCTTTTGACTTCATTTTTCATGAAAATTGTCAATAAAAATGATAATTTTTTCTACCATTGGATCTAGAATTTGTTCTAATTGCAAAAGTAAAAAAGTAAAAAAATAAAAATCAAATAAAAAATTTACTATATCGAATACCATTCTTTTGACTTTATTTTGCATGTAAATTGTCAATAAAAATGATATTTTTTTACTACTACATCTAGAATATTTTTCAATTGTAAAAAAAAAAAAAGGACCACACCTGGAAAATGGATTAATTCTTACCAAAACCTCAAGAAAACAAATTCATCATTTCTAAGGAAAACTAGGCGCGCGACGTTAGGTGGGAAAAGTAATTCTGTGGAAAAGATTAGGCATCAAACATTCACTAAAGAGGGAAAATGGAAAATCTTTTCCAACTTCCATGGAAAATGTAACATATCAAACAGGGCCTAATAGTGTTCATGGCGATGGATTTCCATTTCTTAGGCTTTGCTAAGGTCAATTCATAAGTTTGGAGTGATCCTACGAGTTCTTCTACCTTAACACTGTCAAGGTCCTTACTTTATTCAATTGCAGTTACCTTATGTATAAACCTTTTAGGTAGGGATCTAAGAACCTTATGAACAATTTTCGACTCGGAGATCCTTTCGCCTAGATTAAAACTGGAGTTCACAATATCGTTCAACTTAGATAGAACTCATCAAATCTCTCATCATTATTCATCGTAAGTTCTTCAAATTTAGACGTCAACATTTATAATTTAGATTTTTTCACAATTTTAGTACCCTCATGAGTTGTTTCCAAAATGTCTCAAACTTCCTTCGCTGTCTCACACATAGACACTCTCCTATTATTCCAATTACATTCATCCAAGTTTGTTTTGGTTCATAAAGAAATACCAGTAGGTATAACTGCACCTACAACTGTTGTTGTAGGCGGAGACCACCCATTTTGCACACAAATCCATATACGTTCATCCAACGCCTTAAGAAAAGCTCTCATTCGAACTTTTCAGTAGGCATAATTACTGCCATCAAAATATGACGGGACAGATAAAGAACTACTCATCTTGCTAAAACAAATAAGGGCCAATAATCGAAATTAAGCTTTGATACCAATTGAAAAACACGAGATTCGACCCAACTACACCTAGAGGAGGGGGTGATTAGGTGTAAATGCGGAAATAAAACTTTAATTAACAAGCAACAAGTCACAAGTTAATTATGTCTAGGTGATTAGTTAAACATTTTAATTAATCCTATCTTTGAATCCCGTAGTAATATCAAAACAATAAAAAAAAAGCAGTAAACAATACCAGAATTGTTCACGGAGAAACCCAACGCAGGAAAAAGTTTGGGTACTTTACCAATCAAAGATCCACTATAAAATTTTGATAAACTTACAGACTATTCTGATCTCCTGTCTAAAGTTTGAAGCAGCCCTCCTGGAATGTGCACCCTAACACCAATCCTAGCTTTTCTTTGTAAAGCAGTCCTCCTGGAATGAGCACACAAACTCCATTCCTGACTCTTTACGCAATTTATCTCCTGTAGATCATCCCAAGAACTCCTCGTTCTTCAAATTCTTCCTTGATCTTCAGTGCATCAAAGTTGACGACACAATCTTTCTGACAGGCCCAAGCGAAGAATGCAATCCGGTGTTTGATTTGATGGATTTGATGTTTTCAATATGATGAGCCCATATATGATTGAATGATTGGACTTTTGATCTTGTGTAGGATGAATTATCTCTAGAAAATAGTATGTTCAAACTCCTTCACGTAGAATATGTGGCGCCTCTATTTATAGTTTGAACAGTTTAGGTAGAATGGGCCAAGTAAAATGTCTCAAAAATCGAAATTAGGTCTGGCCGAATAATATGTCACCCGAGCGAGGAGGATATTTTTCTTGAGCAAAGGGTATGTCACTCGAGTGACAGTGGAGCGAAGGTCGAGATAGGATGTTTCTGCTTCATCTGCTCGAGCATGACTCCGACGAGCAGCTAGCGAAAAATCAGTGTGAATCCTTCTTATTCCAAACATGAAACCTCAAATCCTAAGCTAACCTACCAACTATGAAACTTTACAATTTAGTCCCTAAACTTTTATAACCGTTCAAGTTGGTCCTTTTGTTCACAGAATCGTCAATATAACATATAAACCTAACACCTTGGATAGGGGTAAGAATACTCTGCTCAAAAGTGATTTGAAAAAAATGTATTCTTCTCTTTTCTTTAGGATAATTTAGCTTCCTAATAGCAAGTTAATGTAAGCATTTACTTAATTAGGTTATTAACACTTTAAATCCATTAATTTCAGGAAGACTTTATCAACGAAACTAGTGTGAGTGATTTCATTATATATTTACCTGTACGCAATCTTTAGTTAAGATACATTCGTAAGTTTTGCTATGCGTGAAATGGGATTTAAATGGTAACCATGTATACTGGTTTTACTTGTTTATTTATCGTATGCTTCGAAAATTATTTTCATTCATGTTTAAGGAAATAAATATTTAGCCTGCCAAGATGAAAGTATTTGAGATACATTTCAATGTATAATTGTCTACTTTAAGGTTTTTGGCATAGCAATGTTAATTCCCAAATTTTTAGAAGTTTGAAAATTCTTTAAAAAATTTGTACACCAAAGGATGAAAGAGGCCATATTCAGTTTGTCTTGTTGCAACAATTGGTTGGTCCATTTGTGGCCAAGGTCCATGTGTAGCATGAATACGTGTGTGGCTAATTCAGTTATTTATGTCAACGGGTTCGAGCATGGCCCAAAGACTAGTTTGAGCACTCGGTGTACAAAAGCTCTTCATTACGCCCAAAGAATAACAATGTAGTTGTAGCACAACTTTGGGGTTTTGATTCCACAGGGAGGAGATGGAAGAAATGCTCAAAGGATTAAAAATGATGGACGTTTTCTCGTTTGTGAAAATGGGTCACTTCGACGAGAATTATGTAACGATGAATTTTCTAGAAAACACTAATGAACCAGGAGATATTCAAGGCCAAAATTAACACAAATGTGAGAACCAATTGTATGTGAAGGGAACTATAAAACTTCTGTTGTCTAGGTTTACACGGTTGACTGTTCAAAGTATCTTGCTATTGATTGCCCAAGTAAATTCAATAGAATTTTATTAGAGAAAGTTCAAAGTATCTGGCTACTTATCCCATTGTCGTTTCTTTTCATTTATATTCGAAATTTGTATTAGATATTGTTGTTTTAAAAAATGATATATTTCATTCACGTGGGGAATTGTTGGAAATGATTTAATATAAAGTGAAATGAGTTAACTTTGGACTCTAATTTAAGTGGGACCCATACTTCGATATTAACGGGGACCAAGTTTATTCACGTTCTATTCCAAGAGGTGATCAACATGATATATTTATTTATCGAAAGTCATTTAGATTTGAATGAAATATTTAATTTCAAATTTACCTACTCGAAACTTTAAATAAGTGAAGAATTTGATTGAAAAATGTTAAATTCTTGTCCTGTATATATTGTGGAAGTTTGACAATTGGGTTTGGACCGCAAGGGTACCACTAACCATTGGAAGGGGGGCACCTATATTCTATTAGATTTGGTCCTAAGCCCACAAGTGCATGCGCTACTACCGTCGTTCGTCTGACTGGCTCAACTAGGCTCGAGCAAGTGCACGGGCTTGAGTTTGTGTGCAGGTATGGTTGGGCTTTTTGGACCAAATTTACTTAAAACTTTAGGTCAAATTGTAATTAATCAAAAATTTTAGTACATTGTGTTTATTTTTGAGGGCATTTTAAATTTCCTATTGTTTACTTGTTTCTGCTTATTTTCTGGTGTGATCCTCTGAGTAGGTCTGTTAATCAACGTAACAGATGTCTGTTAACAGGCCTTTAACAAACACATTATTTCAGTTTAAATGGAGCTGTTTGTTCATTTTCAGAGGGTTGTCTGGACAATTACCACTATTCTGAACAGGTTTGTAGAGAGTTTGAATAGCTACGAATAAATCTATAAATAGCATACCCTGTTGCTAGAAAATTTACACCATTTCATTGCAAATATTCTTTGTTTTGAATCTTGTTTCCCTATATTATTCGAATATTGTTCTTCGAAGTGTAAACACTTCATTGAGTTCGTTGGAACTCCTTCTAATTGCTATGCTGCATTCGTAGGAAAGAAAATTTGTTATATCCTAGAAGACTATTGCCGAATGCCTTTATGCACCGTAGAAGGGAGTAAATTTGTCTTATGTGCACATCATAAAGTCGTTGGACTCGAATTAACATTCTGATCTTATTGATCACTCTGTTACATTGTTCATATCCAATCAGGTAAATCTGCAAGTGTAAGTATCTTCAGATTGTTCAAATGATAAATTATACTCTAGAAACAACAATATTGTCAGATACCAAAGTTGTAACTCTTGACATCTAAATTTGAAATTTCAAAATGTGATGAGAAGTTTGGGACTTTCTATGCTAGACTGTGATATGCTAACACATTTTGTGCACTTGGTAAAAACTCTCAAATTCGAAAATTATACAAACAATTCTTAGATCAATACTAGCCAGATTTTAATCAAAGGTCACTGAACTTGAAGAAATTAAGACTTGGATGAAATGACCTATGAAGAATTGGTTTCAATACACACTTTGTGAGATTACATACTTCGGAAGGTAGAAGGAAAAATCGACAATAATTGTGTTCAAAGCTAAAGAAAAAGTTGGATGAGATGAATAAAAAGATGATTCTAATGTTGACCAAGAAATTCAGAAATGACATGTAATCAAATTTTAGAAATTGAGAAGGCAAAGCTTCTCAAATCAGCAGTAAGAAACTTCATAAGAGCTCACTATAACAAAAAGTTGAAAAATGCCGTACCAATGCATATGCCGTAAAGAGGTAGAAACTTCATAAGCGCTCAAAGAAAAAGTCTCAGAATACCTCTTATATACTAGAAAATCACATCCAGTTTCATGACTGTGAAGGATATGGACATATAGACTCTGAATGTGCAAACACCGAGAAAAAAATCTGAGAAAACAAGATATCAATGTATCCTCAAGTGATCATGGTGAAACAGAAGTTTAAGATGGGGAAGTTATTGAAAACATTGTTCGTTCGACAAATACAAAGTTTTCTATTGACATTTCATCAAATCCTAGCATTGCAAACCAGGGGGTTGGCATAGGGGGTCATGTGACCCCCAAACTTTGGGGCCATTTTTTTTTTTTTTTTAAATAGATTCTCCGACATATGTGTTTAAAATTATTTGTTCAAATTTTTTTTTTTTTTTAAATTATGTTTTTGTCTCAATTTTCGAAGTCATTATGAGATGTCAAATCAAATCAAAATATTGCATTCTTACTAACATTTCGAAATGCTCACGATCTAGTTTTCTACGTCTTTAATAGCACGCGAATTGGCCAACCGTAACAAATTTATGGCTTGTCAAAATAGGCCGTTCCAATATAATATTTCGAGAATTTCAATAACGTGCTAACTTTAAACATTTTCCGACAATCATACGCTAACCGAAGCCACAAATCGCATATGTCATTTCGAAGCTCGTTTCGAGAATAATATCATAGGCATATCAAATGGTCCAAATAGATATCAAACATAGTTAAAAATGCGTCAAACGTGCATCTTAAAAAAAGAGGCCTAACTCATATTTTCTTTAAAAAATTTCAATTATTATTATTTTTGCGATACAAATTTCTCAATATAATTTACTTCATTTTATTAGAAAATTTTACAGGGATATGACATCAAAATTTTCGAAATTGTACATCCGAAAAACTCATACTCCATGCAAATTTTCGGATGTTAAATTACGTGGGGGTATGATGTTGATCTTTGTGTAAATTTTTGAATGTAAAATTTCTCTCAACTTTTCTTACAAGTTTGATTGTGCCACCTAACATAAAATATTTGCTTCCGCCCATGGAGCACAACGTTGAGAGAACATATACAAATGTCTGCTTCAGCTAAAGAATGAAATTGATAAGAATCAGTCACTGGATAGAATACTAGACACGATACTTATGATTGAAAAATGTAAGACTTAGAAACTGAACATGAATTTATGATTGGAATTGATTGAAAAGAATTCATAGATATTGATTGTGTTTATTCAGTAAGTATAAGGATCGTGACAAGTAATAATAGCGAATTTTGAGTACAAATATCATTTCCACTTGGACTAAGTATTTACTACTAATCTTGTCCTAATCCAGCTTCAATCTAAATTTATTTAATAACCACTTATCAAATCAATAGTTTATGTTTCTAACTAAACTATATGAATTTATTCTTATTGATGAAAGCTTCACTAGTTTGTGAGGGATTAAGTAGTTACGAATTTCGATTTTACTTAGATTATTTAACATTTATTTATTCCAAATTCATTCAATCCCATTTTCATATTATCAATATTCGAATTAATCAATTTTAGTTAGTAATATCTCATGCAAAATTGACTATATTTACATGTCTAGATTTACTATATTTCTATGTAAATTTATACACATGTAAAGCTGTAAAAGTATTCAATTTTAATAATTCTATTTTGATTGCATAAGTTATAAAAATATATCTCGATCTCTTATCAAAATTTATATTATTTATTATATGAACTAGATAAATATATTTCATCTCAATCTCAATATTGTTCTTAAACCATGTAATTAGTGATCAAGCAATTAAATATTAATTAAGCACACAATAAGCAATTAATAGACAATCAATTTATCATGAAATCTATTGAACAACACAAACATTAATCTAAACTACACTTGTCATCATAGCAAACTTAGCCAATCATATTTTTGAAATTAAATAACAAAATGATGAAAAATATCACCGACTCCAATACAATGAATACATATATTAATTTGAGCATTTGTTGTTCTTTGGCACCCAAATCCCAACAATAATCTTCAACTGTTCATTGATGGATTGTATATTTCCCGTCAATTATGTTCTTCAATCTTCAAATTCTAATTTATGTATATGGATGTGTAATTTAACCTCAAAATTGTATCCCTAGCCTGCCCTTTTAATTGTATGAAAAGAATAATATTTATAGACATCAATATAGGTCTAAAATAAAGTCCTAAGGTGATGAAGAGCCATTTAGGATATCCCAAATAAAGGAATTTATCATTTCAATTGTATAATTTGGTCCTGGTTCCTCCTTTTTTTTTTTTTTTTT
>CAIGRO010283040.1:0-21366 GCA_903798355.1 Fraxinus baroniana | reverse complement strand
ATTATGGTGACTAGATTGATTCGTCTTGCATTGACATTACCTGTATCTACCACAAGCACCGAACGAGCATTTTCAGCAATGAACCATGTGAAGACGACACTTCGCAACAAAATGGAGGATGACTTTCTTGCTGATTGTATGATACTTTTTTATAGAAAGAGAACTTGTTGAGAAAATCGATCTAAATTCTGTTATAGATGAACATTATGCTTCAAATTCTCGTTGGGAACAACTTAAATAAATAATGCCCTTTAATGAATTTTTTTAGTACATGTAAATTTTATTACATTGGCTTTGTTAAGTACTGTTAGCCCCCCCATACAAAAAATCCTAGATCCATCCATGCATATAACCAATTAATTTTGGTACATGTGTCAAATAATTATACTTCAAAAAATTATTACATATTATAAATTTTGAAAGAATCATGTTGATAACATATTATAAATTAGAGATAGAAAAAAAAAATAAAATAAAGCCGTCAATAGACTTTTATGTATTTTTAACTTTGAACTGTGCTTGGAGTACAGGGGCCAGGCAAGATACATTTGGAGGGGTGGGGCCACAATTTTTTTTATTTTTATTAAATGGTGGAGCCTCGACACATTGAGAAGCCTGTAAGCCCCTGACAGAAGAGTTCCTGTACTTGGAGCATTAGTGTTAACTTTTTATTGAAAATCAAAACCCCACATTATAGTGATGAACTAGGGCTACGATGATAAATACATTATTTGCAACAATTTGTTGATAATAAGACATACTAAATAGGTTATTTGGACTTAATTTTCAGTTGTCAAGAAAAGTAATTAATCCAATGATTGAAAAATATTAATAAACAATTTAAATTATAAATAAATAAAAATAAGCACCGATCAACGTGACTGTATGTGAAAATAGGTTGGCGGCAAGTGTGCCAGCTAGCACGGGCTGAAAAAAAAATTAGCATGAGCTCCCACACAAATATCCTTTCATTTCCCTTGCAAATTTTAACGTCCCTTCATCTTTCTTTCACCTTCCAATATCATACTATTTCCAATGTCTTCAGCTCTCCTTCCTTATTCCAATGTTACATAACCACACATTTTTTCAAGAAAATAAAAATCTGAATCCGGACGAGCATCACAGAGGCAAAGTATATCCACGAATAAGAGAAGATAAATACATTCCAACATAGCAAGATGAGATCAATACCGTCAACTTTTTGGGAAATGATAAAAAGAGGATATCACGAGAATAAGCACCGAACTAAAACAGAGGGCATATTCATGTCTCTAATACTTCACAAAACACAAGAAAATGACACAAATCAAATTACTAGCAAAAGTTTCAAGTTGGGTGAAGCTAATTTAATTTTGCATAATGTAACATGGATTTCAATCCCAAATTAAAGTAACAATATTGTCATGTGATGTAAATCTAATTTGAAAAAGGGAGGGAGAGAGTTATTATAAATCAAATTTTATATTCAATTAAAGATTTTTCATTTTTCTCGTTTAACATGCAAATGAAGAAATAAATCTTTAGAATTTGATTTAACATTATGTACAGAGAACTTTCTTCTAATAAACAAATATGAAGTAACGATCATGTGACCAAGTAACATTAAGGCAACAATTATGAAAAACACATACCTACCGCGAGCAAGTAAATTTCTGCAAGCATAACAAATTGAATTTTTGTATCGCAAAGCACATCACTTGTATGCATAAAGGACCGTATATTCCCCAAGTCCAAGATTATTTTCCAAAAAGCCAGAAAGACAATGTTCAGATTGAAAAAGTGTTGCAAAATCTCACTAAGCTACCTTGCTTGTGCAGAAACCAAAACAGAAGCACCATTCGACAGAGTGGCCCAACACGGGCAGAAATAATAGTACGATGCATATATATATAGACTAGACGGGTACACACTACACACATCCATTCATACCCTTAAATCTCATTCTACTAATGATTCTTTCCAATTAAATACACCAACATTCCTTATATTCCATAAAATATCTTATGTCCCTTCATCACCAGTTACAATCCAATATCATACAATTTCCAATGTCTCTTCACCTCATTTTGATTCCAATGTTATATATCATTTAAAAAAAGCAAACAATCTAAACAAGTGGAGAACATCACCAGATGGGTCTGCAGAATGAGGAATTTTTTAAATGAGTTGAGCCCAGCAAGGCACAGCAAAACACATGCAGGCATATAAACATCATTGAAAAGAAAGCAGTTGATGGTGTAATGCACCATAGGTGAAATGGTCATCCAGCGGACCGAGGAAACGGTCAGTGAACTGTTAGATCCTGGAAAAAAAAAAATACCAAAATGGTATTCTTTCCACATTTCAAATACTTCTTATAGTGCCCAATAAATCATTGTGAGTTCTTCTAATGGTTTCAATATCTACAGGATTACGAACAGTACATTTTAGGGAATATTAATAAATTCCAGTATTCAAGTGGTAGGCGCCTTTTTTTCTACTAATTCTCCATGTATAGTTCCTCGAACCGCATTCTCTAAACGAACCAGAGCCAATCCGATAATTGATCTTGTAAAAGATCCGCTAAAGAACAAATATGTTTTCCAGTTGAGTTACTTATTAGTAATAAACCTCAATTCCAGCTTTATATCAAGGTCACATATATAACTTTTTAGGAAATGATAAAAAAGAATGATATCACAAGGTTACGCTAACCAATCAAAGATACTGATAAATAGGGATCCATAAACACAATCAAGAATGCATTAGTCTCCTCCCGTCCAACAAAGATATTAAATGATAGATTGAAAGATGGATAGAGATTGAAATATCAATATAAACTGTTGGCCACAAAATCCAGAATACTGAACCATAAAACAGAGATATACAAATCAAAGCGGCAAAATATGTTCTAGTCCCAGATTATCCAAAACAAAAACAAAAACAAAAGTTGCCAACAGATCATGTAGTGAAAATGAAGCCAGCCAAAATATAAGACAGAAACCAACAATTTACCTCTTCTTTACATCCCCAATGCCAACTTAGTCTGTTCCCTCATCAAACTCAACATTTCCAGATAGAGTTCAGTTTCCTTCTCAAACAAATCCTTCCACTTCTCCTCCAAATCCTTTGCTTTTGCACTCCCAAGCAAACTCATCTTCTCCTTCACAAAACCCATGACACTATCAGGCATTGACAAGGACTGACAAATCCCATTCGCTTCTAACGACCTTCTGAAAAATGGATAATTGGACCAAAAGTCTACTCCAACCTCTTTTTCTTTCCTTACAATCTTCTGCTCCTCATCTTTGCTACTTATTTCTGATTTCCCCTTATCTTTCTTCACATTCTCAACAACCCTATTGGTATTACTGCCTTTACTCTTTTCAACAGCTGTACCCCAGATTTTCTTGGAAAGATCAAAGGCCGTGCATTCATGAGGCTTGGNTACTTATTTCTGATTTCCCCTTATCTTTCTTCACATTCTCAACAACCCTATTGGTATTACTGCCTTTACTCTTTTCAACAGCTGTACCCCAGATTTTCTTGGAAAGATCAAAGGCCGTGCATTCATGAGGCTTGGAGAAAACAGGGTCCTCACCATTCTCACCTTTCTCCACAGCATTCAAGAATCTCTTTTTCATCCTGCTAATCTTACTACTCATTTGCACCCTAGAAATAACCACTTGTAATTTTTTCTTGATATAATCAAAAAAAGCACCCATGTCTGCATATGGATCCACTCCCTTTTGGCTTTTGAAGTTAATCATACCTTTAAGAAGAGCAATCTCATCCTCCTCTGTCCACAGCCTCATAATACCTCCTCCACCTCCAGAAGTGGCAGAAACAGAAGTAGGAGCAGACTTTTTCTCAACAGTTTTCAGCTTTTTCTCGCTCCTTGGAGAATCTTCATTATTGCTATCCCTTTGTCGGGCACGTTTGGCAGAGGGGGCTGGCTGCTTAGATATAGGCTGCAGCTTGAACTGAGAAGGAGAGGAGTCTGATTCGAGCTCAGAATCCGACTCATCTTCCTCTTCGTTTCTTGAATATGATTTGGGTGGTGGGGTTTGAGTTTTTGGCTCTTTTTCTTCATCTCCTTTAGATTCTTCTCCTTCAGACGATCCTTCATCCTCCTCCTCTTCTTCTCCAGAAGATTCTTCTTTTCGTTCTGGTTCTTTAGAAGACGATTCATCTTCATCTTCTGAATAGGGTTGTTCTTCTTTTTTTTGGGAGGGTTGAGTGTGAGAATGGGCTGGCGGTGCCATTGTTGATTTTTGGTGTGAATTCTGTTTACAAGAGGCAACAGGGACAAAGCGGCAAAGGGAAGATGAAGATAATAGGGTTTAGAAGAGGTATTACTTGACTGCGACCCTTCGTAAGCTCATTTAAAGGTTAGAGCAATGATATTCATTCTGTTGCAATGCCATTGTATATGGCGTTAATGTGGTAGTTATTATTTAATTCCACATTAATGCATTTAGATTAACATCATTTAAACTCGGATTGTAATCCAGAATTAATAGCATTTTTAAAAGGGTAAATATTGAATCTAAAGACTCTCATCCTTTTTCTTCATTTCGCAATTAAAAAAGTTTATGTGAAAAAACTTGCTTTATACTCTCCTCCAATCAATAAAATGACTTGAAGAAGCATGTATGTAGCATTAAGATTTATAAATGTCTCGACACATAAAAGTGGCTCCTAGAATCTTGTTTTCATTTTGGAACTCAATCCTTTATCGTGTGGTCTTTTAATACTTTGTACAGAACATGCCTCTTCAAAGTTGGAATAAGAAAGTTTTCTTTTCTTGCATTTCTCGAAGAAATGCAAGTCCTTTTTTTTTTTTTTTTTTTAGTTTCTCTACATTATGTGAATATGATTTCAGTATTAATCTCACTTATTCCTCATAATTGATGTCTACTGAAGAAGAAGTAAGCATGCCAACACTTGAAAGATGATGGATCATTTTACACAGTCGATGACCTATATATGCACAGTGATCAGCCGCATATGCACAATTGTCAACTGCATACACAAAAAAGCATTTCACTAGATGGTGAATGTAGCGGAAAATATCAATTATGATACTTGTTATTGTTGCTATACAATATACGTAATTTTTTTTCAACGTTCTTTTAGAAAAATAAGAATTATTTATCCACATGAATGGAGTGTAGCTTTAAAATTAAGTCTTAATGAACATGGTTTGAAGAAATAATATTTCCCACTTTGGGAAGCAATAGAATTTACTCTGTCATCTTAGTGCTTGTAATAGTCTCAAATGTAAAATAACTTATTTAACTACCCTCATTATATAGAGTAATGTTATTTGCAGTCACTCTAGGTGGTTTGCATGTGATGATTAGTGATTTGATGTATTAATGTGATAATTTTTTTTGTTTTATGTATCAAATCACTAATCGTCACATGTATGCCACGTAAGATGACTACGATAGTGGACTACTACAAATACTATTATTCTATTACCTAACATTCCTTGCAAGCTACTAGATATATTTGTAGCAATTGACAATATTATGGTAACAATATTGCAGACATTATTAAGGGAAGCCATGACATAAGATTTAGACAAATCTTTTGTTTTTGTTTGCTCTTACATGTCTATTCACTTGCAACTACTGGTGAGTAAGATGAAGATGTGAAACATTTATTTGGTTTCAATTGTTCTCCTTATATTCGAGCTTCTTTATGAGTCCACGTGATTCAATTTATTTTGAACGAGGATGGCAGAAAGTAGGTTTAATGAGTATGGAATGCTATAATTAAGTGTCATCGCTGAAATTCAAAATATGATCCATGTGACTTGTGAAAAAAGATTTAATTAAGTATGACAAACTCCTTGGCTTTCGCGGTATAATTCTAGCGTCCAATAATTAAATCTTCCTATGAATACTCTACATAGGGCTGTGGCAGCCTCTTTGCGTTGACTTCTACTGTCTACCAAATTTCAAGTTGACACATCATGAAAAATTAAAGTTGTCATCAATTTTAATTTTCCATGACATGTCAATTTATAATTGAGTGAATAGCAAATTGAACAGCATAAATAGACCGCAGATCTCAACTCGTCCTAGTGTCTGCTAGGTACGTGCAACCCTAATTGGAAAATTCCTGTGTTGTCTAATCGTATATTAATTCTTTTTCTAATACTGAAAATTTGAATGCTACTTTACTGATGGAGTAGAAGTATACTATCTGAATTGAAAATGAGAATAAATGCTTAAAGTTTTTACATCGACCGGCAAGTACTGCAGTTTTTACTTTTTAGACCACAACATTTACATCATACATAAGAAATGAGTTCAAAAGTGAAAAAATAGATAAATAAATAAATAAAACACAAAAACAAACCGACAATGGATTTTCAAGTGAAAAAAGAATCAGATATACGGTTGTGATACTCCTATACTATTTTATAAGCCCCAGGAAGGTGCATTCATTCTGATTTTTGTACTCAGAGATAACCGTTAAACAACATAGGAACAACCTTGTTCCTTTATCCTCTCATTAGCAGCAACTTGGTTCCAGAAACACATATTGATTGTAGAGACCTTTAGGAGATGTTCCTCAGCTGCCATATGCGTTTTTATTTTTTTGGGGAGGGGAGGGGAATGCAATCTAGAAAATTTCAATTTAACTTGATCTTTAAGATAGGGAGATCAGCTTTCATCATCTGAACTGAAATCATCATTGATACGCCTCTCCTTGATTGCCGGAAATAGTCGCTGGCGAAAATCTGGCAAAGACTCCTGGCGCGATTCTTGAGACGGGGATAGTGTCAATGCTTCTTTCCTAGGGATCTTTCCAATTCCTGATAATTTAGCAGAGTTTTTCACTTCTTTACAGACCCTTTCCAACATGAACAAGAAATCACGTACAATCACAAAGAGATGCAAACTCTCACCCTTTCCTGCATTACCATGGAAGTAATCTCCCGTGTTCTTTACCAGATCCATTATACGTTTTTCTTCTTCTAATAGAAATGTAATATCAGATTCAGAATGCTGAATGAAACTAGCAAGTGTATGATAAAACTCGCTATCTTCCTCAACGCTCTTCATCTCCATCTCAAGAAATTCTCTAGTTTTCAAAAGTGAGTGCCTAAGCTTGGACACAGTTGCACATAGACTGTCACTTTCAATGAGTGCTGCCTTTCTTACATTCTCAAGCTCATGGCTAACTCCTGAAACCACTTGAAGACCAAGGTTTCGATGGTATTCTTCTATTTCTTGTGAACAGTCTTCGATGAGATCTTCAGTTTTCACACTGGATATACTTTGGCTTTCTCTTAATCTACGTGCAGCTCTTACACCTTCTGATCGAATAATTTCCTGGACGACAAAGTGCAAAAGAGTGGTTTTTCCATCAGTTCCTTTTACATCTGCCAATTTCAAGAGTGTGTCGAGTTTGAATGCCTGTGCACCTCCACGATAAGTGCCATCGTTCATACGGTTCCCGGTTTTGAGAACAGCTTCTAAGAGCTTCAGGAATAGTCTGCTGTTTCTGAGTTCCTTACATGCTATCTGCACGTAGTGATGCATGTTTATACAATAAAAACCTTTTAAATGAGAAATTAATAAGAAACATGCACAAGAGAAAAATGTTAGGGGAATGTTTGGTATGTTGTATTGGACGGGAATCGACACCATGATTGACAAGATATTAATTATATAGTTAAATGCAATTGCGTAATTCATTAGTGGATTCGGTTGCGCACAGACCTCTAAAGTTGCAAATGACTCTTTGATTGTAGAAACTTCCTCCTGAAGCGTACTCATGAACAACAATGATTCAAGGCGCTTAAAGGCAAATGGAATTTCAACCACGACTTTTAGAAACTGTTCAGCTGGGCCAAGGTGAGAGATGTCTCCACTATATAACCTTAGTTTTAATTCTTCATCTGTTGTTGGTGCCATCTTCAATAAAGTTTGGATGAGCTCTGGTGGGAGCTCATTACCTGATAAAGTTAAAACAATGCACACAATTACAAAATTAAATAACATACCATAAATTTTGTTGCTCGTTCATTTCCTTTCGTTTTGTCACGGTATGTTGGGATTTTAAATGTAATTCAATGTTTATATTGATTGTCAATTTTCCTATTCATGCTATTTCCATTTTGAGTTCACCAGTGTGGCAGTGTACTCTAGCATAAATTGATAGGTAATATGATATATAATCAGTTCTTTTTTCAATTCTATTGGTCACTTCCTATGTTCTTTTCCAGCAGATGCTATGAGTTTTATTCAGTTGGTATCTACAACAATACATTCCTCACATAAACGAAAAAGTCTTGAAAGCAATAATGAACTGTTAATAACATGCTTTCCTTACATAGAATATCAGAGTGGAGCAGTCTGAGCACGTTTGGCTAAGCTTCAAAAAGTTTATTTACAAGTAAATATAAATTACTTATTTTGTCAGTTCACTATCCAACTTTTTTTACTTAAAACTGAAAGGAATGTAAGTTATCCAAACATATTTGCAAACAAAAGTATCTTCTACTTATTTTAGCCAAACATGCTCATTAACTGCATGCATTGGTAAAGTAGTTAAAAAAGTTTTGCTGTTCATGTTTGTTTCTTTCTGCTTGTATACAAAATTTTCGAACTTTGATAATAATACGTTCTAGATTTTGCACATTCTACCCCCTAATTCAAATGATAATCTCAGAACAACTAACTCTAATCTTACATTTATTCTTTGACTTTGGCCGTAAAAGGGGTAGTAGTAGCAGAGGTACCTTATCATAATCTTTATCTAATAAAAGTAAGCTTTTCTGATTGGCAGGGAGAACACCTTAAAAAGTACAAATTTGCCAAAGAAAGAAGATATGTTCTAATTTATCATGCCCCTCACACTCCCAGAGGATACACAGACAAGCATGTGGGGGTGGGGGGTGGGGGAGGGGGGTGGAGAGAGAGAGAGAGAGAGAGAGAGACACCTTCCTTCACTGCATCACAGACTTCTTCAGTTGACACATTCAATGCTTTTAGAAGAATTGCTAAATTTTGTGCTTTTTTAAAATCAATAATCTGAATAAACTGAGGAGAATCAAAGGAAGATGAATCTTTCTTGTGCTCATTTTTGTTCTTATTTGTAGGGATGTATCCAAAGAGTGATTCCATCATCTCCTCGTTAAATCTGCAGACCATAAAAGAGTTGAGCAATTCACATGACAGAATAGGACAACAGAATATATCTGGAAATCAAAATGATATAATTGCAAAGTAAACCCTTACTGAAATGAGCCAGCTTTGATCTCATGCCAGACCATCGAGTGATCAGGATTGGTGAGAACCTTGTCCCAGAAAAATGGCTTCAACTTGGGTTTTGAAGCCTCAGAGTCGGCACAATTTTCACTAGCCTCACCCGTGGAATAGCGTCCTTGATGATTGGATCCAAGAGGGGAAGGCTTTGGCAAATCACCACGTTTAGGTGGATTAGGGGGAGGGCGAGAACCTCTAGGAGGTGGTGGTGGGGTAGGAGCAGGTGGAGGAGGAGGCTCGGGGGGCATAGGAGCTGCTTTTCCTGGAGGAAGTGGCAATTTGGCATTAGTTTTTTCAGGTGCTTCTGCATTCCCTTCTGATGAATGAGTATTGGCTTGAGAAGACTGATGTGCAGATGATAAATTGTTCAAGGTGGTTGGAATCTCGAAATCTTTACTTCTTGGGTTTCCTATGCTCTGAGACTTTTGTGAAGAACCTGATCAATTAAACTTAAAAGTTACGAAATTGCAAAAAAATCAAAAGTTCTGGATGACATACAATCACAACGATAAAATACCAGCAGAAATATCACTTGCACAAAAGTTAAGAAGAGGCTTCTCGTCTCTATGCCCATCTTTTGACTCAAGGTCGTTCCTATTACTCTTAAGATAGCACAAGAAGAGCATAGTTATGAGGGCAACTCCTGCCACGGAACTTGCAATTATAACGCCTACAATAAACTTCCTGTTCTCTTGGCTTTTTCCAGGAGGAATAGGTGTAACAATATTTGGTTTCAGTGGAGGATGTTTTACAGCCGGTGGTGGCGGTGGTGAAGGAGAGGGAATGGGAACTGGTAAAGCAGATTGTTCTGGAGCCACAGCAGGGGGTTGTAAAACAGGAGAAGGGGGTTCCACAGTTGGAGATGGTGCACTGGCGGGAGTTTGATAAATTGGTGGTGGAGCTAAATTTGGTGAAAATGCAGGACTGGGAGCTGGAGCAGGGTTTAAAACTCTATCTTCGTTGCCACGTAGGTACCTTCTGGGAACAATGTTCCAACCAGTAAAAAGCTCTTTGTACCAATTGCCAGAGTCTGTATCTTCGATAGAAGCACTCCATTGATAATTTTTCTGTCTTAAGCAGTCCAAAATGATTTCCTTATCTTTTGGAGGTAGATTAGCTATAGCCTTGTGTATAATTCTTTTCACAAATAAAGTTGCATCATATTTTGCATCCAAATTTAAGTCTTTAAATACTTCTGTACTCTGTTTTAATTCTTTCCTACAATGAAGCCACACTTGTTCAACCTGCAAGAGTACACTTTCATCAAATTCATGCAACAGATAAATTAATACATGAAGTTTATCAATGTTTAACGTTTTGAATTAAGGAAACAAATGATGAGTATTTCGTATTCCAATCAGTTCAACAAATATGAATCCTCTTAATATAAACTTAGGTTCTAATAAAAAGAGCTAATTCAACAAATCTTGCAAGTCCGTCCAGCACATATTACATAGTCTTTCAGGACAAAATAAACTCTAGTAAAGCAGTCCACATAATCATCATTTTGTTAATTTGAACGGTAACCTACACTACTTTAATACATTGGTCAAAGCTGCCCTAAATAGACTTGATTAAATTTCACTCATCTATGTAATTATCAGTTAGCCACCCTAAGAATAAAAGAAAAATCACTCACAGGTATTTATTGCTCCAATATAAACTATCAGCAGGAAGAAAGTCAAGAAGCTATATACGATCTTTAACCACCTGAAAAATTTCTCCCATTAATAAACATAGAAGGTTTTGTGTAATCTATATGATGATCCACTCCACCATTTTTTGTTTTAGGTTATGAAATAAAAAAGGGTCTCCACATACTGTCATATTAACCCTTGTATAAGTCCACTAGCTTCACAACCATGAAGAAGTTCAGTAGCTAGTTTTCATAGTTAAAACTTTTGTAAACAAATCATGATCTTATCCTCTGATAATTTAATGGTAACTGCTTTGAAATATTGAGATTTCATTCATATATCCCATCACCAGCATGAAAATGGCAAGTCAAAAGAAATCAATTAATCAGATGAACAAATATCTCAACATGATGAACCTTTCTTGACCTCAAGATTAACTTATTCATTAATAAGTCTAAACAAACAAAAGCAAACTATCACAAGCAAAATCATTACTTTGATAACTAGATAAAGACACAAGCCAATAAAATCCATTGCAATCATTTTTTCCTCACAAAATTCTATAAGCAACAACACAACACATCCATAAAGAAACTCATACACAAACAAATTTATAGTTCGTACCTTATCTTCGTCGAAGTCCCAATAATCCCAAGAAACTCCATTTTCTGAAAAGCTTTTAGCTAATTTCCTATTGCCTTCTGAGTTATTTGCTGCAAAAATTGAAAGAGAGAGAAGAAAAACAGCCACGAATCTGGCCATTCCAGCATCCATTGATTCTTTAATGATTACTAGCCCTTTTCCATAGTCCAATCCTTCTCAATTCGTTGAATAAAGCAAAAACACACATAGCTATAATTATATGATAGCTATGCATGCACATACAATAATTTTACTTAAAATTTCAGCCCCAATTCAATGCCACAAAAAATCACAGAAAACATTTAAATCAAATAAAAATAATAATGCAATAACATTTCAAAATGTCTTTTTGGCCTCAAAATATATATTTTTTTTTCCATCCAACGACACAAAATTCCCAACAATGCATGCATGTATCTGTATTCTAAATCATCAATGCAAATGCAAACCATAAACAGAACCCATAAATTTATTTTTCCTTTCGAGGTCTTCAATTTTTTTTTTTAAAACAAAATCGAGAAATATTTAACAATAAACAGGTTATATTAAAAGGGAAAAAATAGGTAAGATTATTCAGAAAATTAATAAATGAAATATAATCTTGGAAGAAAAATCAACGGGTTCTTGAAGCCTTTTGAAAAATAGAATTTTGTAGGGATTTTGTTCGTTGCAACGTTTCAGTTTTCCTGGAGGCAAAAAAGAGAGAAATCGGAAAATGACGAACCAAAAAAAAAAGAACGTGCAGAGAACTACAGAGCTAGAGAGGGAGGACTGAGGAGGAGATTATTTTGGCTTTTTTATATTAAAAAATGGGATATTTTATTCAGGAAAATACATTTCGGACCCACAATGATTGAAAAAGAATAAATCCTCCCTATACAAAAAGAGGCAGTTTTTGAAAACACTGTTCCATTTCGTCCGATGAAACGACGTCGTTTTGGTATGAGACAAAAAAAATCGATTGCCCCCATTCTCTTTTCATTTTGCCTGTTTTGAATCCCTCAATTTCCCAGCTTCCCTTTAGCTTCTCCAGCTCATCCATCGGAAACCGCCCCCATCGCAAAGCCACCGGCACCGAAAACTGCTCCCAGCAGACTGCGCGAGACCCGTTTTCCCTCTTTTGTAGTCTAACATACTCCTTTTTTTTTTTTTTTGAGAATCATTTCATTTCATCTTAAGCAATTGTATACCTCCTTCACTGTTATTCTTCGCCACTGCTTCCGCCACTTCATTTGGACGAAGCGAAGCTCACGCCGGTAATTGTTTATTTTATTTTGGCTTCGAGATTTTCATAAGAGCCGTTTTCCCTCTTTTGTAGTCTAATTTTTGATTAGGATGTATTTTCTATCTTTTTTTCCTGAAAATTTGGTGTATTAAGTCAGTCTTTTCTAGGTAGATATTTCCTTCGACTAGACGGTTTCTTTGAATAGGTGATTTATGCAAAATTCTAAGCTTCAATCTTTGCACTTTACTGGGTATTTCATCGAACAGTTTGTGAGCATCACCTATACCTAAATTTGAACCTACCATTGTCGCCTGTGACATGGTCGTGCGACAGAGTCATAACCGTCGTGACACAGAGAATCCTCAACTACGAGATGCTTTGTCATCATGTATGTCTAAAATAAACTATTTCTATTGTTAATTATAGGTCTTTACCATCCCTGCAACTTTAGCTGTACATTTGGCTTTCTGACAATTCTCTTTAAGCCTCTTCCTTCTATTGTTACATTGAATAAAAAAACCCCCTTCAAAATATATTCAACTTGTACAAAGCAATAAAATTTCAAATTTCCAGCCAGTCACTTACATCTCTTTTGTTTTCCCGATCTGTAAAGGTTCTTGTTTTTTTACTGTAATACTTCAGATTTTTCGCGTGAGACTGTAAAGGAGCTCTGGAAACACCGTGCAATAAAGGAGTGATATGTGATGTTTTGCAAATTGTTCTTTGATCGATGAAGAAATGAAAAAGAGTCGTTGAGTATTTACATATTATGGTTCATATCTCTTTGGTTCTTGTGTTTGATTTCGATTTATTTCACGGTTGGTGTCTCATATGGTGTTTCATGTCTGTGTTTGGCGGTGGCGGAGACATCGACAATTTAGTTTTCTTGTTTTTGGGCTTCTTGAAAGTTTTTTTCCTCCTCCTTTTCTTCTTTGCTTTGGCTACTGGTTTTTTTTTTTAATGTTTTTGTAATTCTACGTCGCTAGGTTTTGTGGGATTTATAGATAGAGATGGTTAAAGAATGAGATATTGATGAAAAATCTTAATAGTAGGAGATTTGTTTCGTTTATATATTTTCTTTTGCTTTATTTTCACTAATTTGTTTTATTTGCTTTTTGCTATGCTTTAGTTGTTTTTTTTATGGATTCTACCGAGAGTGGTGATATAAAAAAGCGTAGTAGGGCGCTTTATGATAAAGAAAAAGAATCTCGAAATTCACGCCGCAGACAATTATACGCACAGGCACGTGATGCACGACAACAGAAACTACATGCTCAAACAAGAGCAATTGGAGTTAGGCATAATGATTGTCGTTCTGATTGTATATAGTTTTTTTAACCTTTATATAGTGCAATAATCTAGCATGATTTTGGTTAAAAACTGAGTCTAATTTCACTTTTATCATATTGAAGTAACTTATTATTTGTATAGGATGAGATCTTGAGCATAATTGGGCCGGGCCGGTTGGAGGTATGTAATGCCTTAATGGAAGTGTTTTTGAGACGATGAATTCATTGATCGCCGTGGCAATTAACTTGGCAATCGGAATTCTTCCACATGTCGACAACTTTGCTCATATTGGAGGTTTGTTGAGTGGTTTTCTCCTTGGATTTTTATTGCTGATTCGACCTTACTGTACTTGCATAAATATAATATCTTCTGTTTTGGCTGATTAATCCATTCATATTTTCTATTTCGTAATAATGAAAAATTATTCTTTCAATACTTCTCTGGAGGTATATTTTTTCTTTATTTTGTTTTTTACATAAACATTTCGAAAGATAAGTTCTCTATGGATCTCGTTTTAAGTTTTTTTTTTCTTCGTACTATTTGAATGTTTTATAACTGTATTCTATGAAGCTTTCTGAAAGAAGGGAAGATCTCGTTTATTTGTAGATATCTTATTTTATTTCTTCTTCTTTACACTTGCCATGTTTCTTTTCTCATATATGATGTTTGGTAATTTGAAAATTATGATTAGTAACAATGATTACTGGAAATTTTAGTTTACAATTCAAAGGGAAAGCGATGTATTGGATTGCCTGGTTGTAGGTTTATCTGTTGCTATGTTGTGCATCACTGTCATCAACAGTTGGAGCTTACCTTCACATTGTTTGGAACGTTGGTAGATTATTGACAACCCTTGGATGCATGGGTAGCATAAGAAATATGGCGAAGATGCCACCAATGTAGGGGATGAAGGTGGCTTTGCTCCTAACATGCAGGTTGAATAGTGTGTTATGTTGAATAAAATTTTTACTTGAGCTTCTTATATAATATTCAAATTGTATTATATTTTATTGATTGCAGAAGAACAAGGAAGGTCTTGAGCTACTCAAGACAGGTTACACTGGAAAAGTGAGTCTCCAAACTTTCTTGGCTTCATTCTTTGATCAGCTAGAGGATGGGGGTTAGAGCTTAAATTTCATTATGTATGTACAGGTTGTCATCAGAATGGACGTCGCTGCATTTGAGTTTTATGGATCAGACAAGACTTACGACTTCAACTTCAAAGAAGAGGCAAGTTCCTACTCTTTGTAACTTGCTTAGCTCCATTTGACTGCATTTTTGAATACCTTAAAATCACTCGACGTTAATAAATACCGAACTAAACTGTAACACGTGCATCGCACGTGCGTGCACTAGCCTATACTAAAAGAGCCACTTTTGTGTGCCATCGTCAACCAAGACGACGTCGTCTAATGCCGGCTTAAGCATGCCTTCTCCAACCGCAGGAGATGCTGATCCAATAAACTCTGTGAATCCCTATTTCAAACACCAAAAACCTATCTCCTTTCTAAACCCTGAACCCAAACGACTATAAGAATCTTACATCTTGCTTCGAACATAGCAACCCAGAAGATACCATAACTATTAAACTCATTTTGTATTTAGTTCAAACTATTGTGGTGTGGATTCTTAACTTATTTTGGGAGCTATTGATTTATAATTTTAGTAATATAATTGTCGAATAGAGTGTTCTGTGAACCAACTTTGTTAATTGAATGACTGCATGTAACTTTAGATTTTTTCAGCCATTCTAGCTGGTGTCTGCACATTGCGAACACCAGCGGGACATGGTGTCCATGATGTGGATGTCTCCGCGATGTGCAGAGGGATTTTTTTTTAAGTGCACAAGTGCAATCATTTGTGTTGGAAAAATAGACTTCGCATGTCATGACTCCACGCCGTTTTTTCCCTTTTCTATTAAATAACATGTTGAATTCATTATCTTTTTTCACTCCCTTAAAACATGTTTTTGCGCCCTTTTTTCCTTTTATGTTAAATACGATGTCTTCACGATGTGCGGTGAGATTTTTTAATATTGGCCTTGTATAATTGTATTTTCGTAATGTATTGCTATTTATCTTAGATGTGTTCCTATTATTTTACGAGGTTGTGGTGGCTGCCAACGAGATCATGAGGGATGTGGCGGTGGTTGTGGCAGATGTGGTGGCAGTGGCAGAGAAGGCGATTGGCTATGCTCTTATGATTCCTGATTCTCAATCTCCATTGTGTCACTTACAATACAAGTTCTTAAGGGAAGATGGGTAGTGGGATCCACAATCAAGATTGTGTTTAAGAAACTGGAGAATGAATTGGAGCTTAAAAATGGTACTGATCTATACACTTTAATCTCTGAAATTTTTTGGTACATAACTAAGAATTGTACAATGAACTTTGTAAGCTGAATTTATTAGCTAAATTTGTTGGAACTCATTTCCTGAGAATTAACAATTACAGAGGAAATTGAATGAGTTTTTCAATATGTGAAAATATTACATTCTAAATGAACATTGACTTAGTTATACCCATTTTTGGAAGAAAAAAAGGAAAAGAAAAAGAAAAAAGGTATTCATTTTAAAGGTTGTTTGATTCTCATTTGCTTTATGTGATCAATATTTGTAGGTTTAACTTCTTCTTGAAAGATCTATGAACTATAAAAGATGGAGCTATATGTAAGATTATCTTGCAATAAGGAAGTATTGTATGAGACTGAGAATTATGGTCGTTAATATGGAATCATGGTCGAGTACCCTAATTTCGTGTATGTATTATTCTTCTATGGGGAGAACCCTTCGAAATGATTTTTACAGTATCATCCTATAAATTATGAGTCACAACTTCATTTTGCTTTTCTTCTCTATATGTTTGTTAGTATTTTTCCATTTACTGTTAGATGATATACTTTTCTGTTTTTCTTTTTTATTTTTCCATTTGCAACTTCTGTTTTGGTGTGTAAAGGATCCAAAAAATTGTGACCGAAATGGGAAACTGAGCATATTAGTTATGTTGATTTTATATTTTTTTGTTTCAGGTTAAGATTTTTTCCAAAATACTACAAATTTCACTTATGAAAGGTAGAATGCTTCAATTTATTTTGTTCTATAAAATATTCTCTCTTTTTGTTGTGATCTAGCATAAGCACAAAGGAAAGTCAAAATTAATGCTTTTATGTGTTGGTAGAGATGCTGCACTCTATGCCCTTGTTGTTGGAGCATGTGAAGACGATGACGTGAATGATAAGGAGCGCAAATATGTTTACCATCATGATGGCCACCAATCCATCCTGGTAAACTACTATAATTTATTTCATGTAAATGAATGAAGCCATTCATGGACAAAGCCTAGACTTGTCTGGGTTCATTGAGTTTGGTTCAATCTTGATTTCACAACTATTTATATTATATTTTTCATATTTCATATTAAAGATTGTAGGTGTATACGATAGTCAATTTTAACCAAGAAAAGTAAATGGTAGAGTTGAGAACTTGAATGTATGATTAAACCAGTCTAAGTTAGATAAGAAAACTAGATTGCAGGATAGCTGACCTTAGACCATGGTGCACTTAGTTATTGATATTTGATAACACGAGTCTTATATTTTATGTTCTTTTAGATGTTTGAAGTTGGGCAGATATCTATATTTGGTTATTGTGGTATGAAATATTGTTAAACTTTTATATTTATATTTTAACATGTTTCGCCAAATAATTTGTTTTTTTTCATATATGTTAATCATTATGCATATTGCTTTAGTTGAGAGCTTTTTTTTTTTTTTTGCTAATTTTTCTGTGAAAAAACACCTTAAAATAGCTCCACACTATTAAATACCAAACTAAACTGCAGCACGTGCATCTCACGTGCAAACACTAGTAAATGGAAAAATCATAACTACCTTAGTTTAACACTACAATTTCAAAAAACCAAATTTATAAAATTCTTTCAAAAAAAATCAGGATATAAATAAATATTTGTTATAAACTAGAGAGAAGGAGAAAAAAAGTAGAGAGGTCAATAAATTTGTATGTTTTATATATTAAGAATAAAATCCCCATATTTATAGGGAAGAATTAAGTATATGATAATAACAAAAATTAGGTTGCACGGATATAACAGTAATTCACTAATAAATATATTATTTATAACTTTTTATCTTGAATGACATATTAAAAGATATTTGTCCCGCTAAAACCTTGTCAAGAAAATCTAATGTGACAAAATTTGATTGAAGGGAGTACACATGCTCTCAATGATTTCAATTCTTGCATCAATTCATCTTTGTCTTGTACGTTAGTTTCGTCAATATTACAATTTTTGATGAAATATGTATCATGTGTTTTTTGTATATTTTTCAAATAACACCATCTTTATAAAGATATTTTTCCACCTTTGATAACTATAGTAACATGAAAATTTGAAAAATGGCTCTTGTTGTTTTCTTCAGGGGTCTCATACATTTAAGAGTATTATTTTGATAGTAAATGCTATATATATTTTGGACATTCATTACAAAAAATATGTCTCGTTAAAATCTTATTATGAAAAATCTTGTAAAAAAATCATAATGAAGGAAAAAAGAATACGTTATTCCTTTAAATACACTACAAAAGTTGTCTCGTTAAAAATTTTATCTGGAAAACCCAATTGGGCAGAACCTTGATCAAGAAAAAAGAGAGTAATATTACTTGAATTATATGCTTTAGACATGTTAAATCTTTCAATGTAATATTAATAGCCATATATACAAGATGAGTTGGTTATAATCAAATTTATTATATTTATATAAAATTTCATGCATGTCAAACTAATAAAATAGATACTTGTGATTACATTCACTAAATGATGATTTGTCTAGATATATGTCTTCGCAAAATCTATTATGTAACAAATCGTACATTTCATATTACGACTTTACTTTTTTCATTTTCATTTTGCATGTTCGGACTCTAAATCCAGAAACTTTAGATTTCTCTAGTAAATTCAATTTAGGATTACGTCCATTTTATTTAGTCAATCATTACTTCGATCGATACATTTCGATGTATTTGTTTGATTCCTCGTAATATGATGCAGTACATCATATGTAAAACCGTTGTTGACATTTTTTTTTATTTCAATTTCATTCTTTTTAATAATGATATAATTTATTGAGATATCTCAATTTTTAACATATTAAGTAATTGGATCTCTTCTGGGATTTTATAATTTATTATGCTTAAATATTGATCAAGAGTATATGCCTCTTAAATGAGACCATCTTTGCTAATTGCTCTATTTTCATTTGACGATTTTTATATTAGAATAGTAAATCATCATACTTTAGGCATGTCATAAATTAATCAAATATAATACTAACTAATTGTCCTCCAGAACGTTAATTAGAGTTGGAGCATTAAAAACTGGTGTGTGAGATATTATTGATCTCTTTGGTTAGTAAATATATCTAAGTGAATTATCTTTCAAATTTCTGGTTCGGATAATGATGCATTTGAACATGATTTTTAGCTTCTTAATCATCTTCTTAATGATGAGAGAATTATCCAGTCAAATTGATAATCAACAAACCACGTTTTAAAATATTATCCATTTGTGATAAATGTTCAAACTACGCATTTATTCTCAATATTCTTTACTTTTTATCTCAGTGCAATATGGTAAATTAATTGTACATATATTGCATTATCAAATAATTAGATAAAGAAACCAGGCTCGGCCATAATCCATTTATAATAAGGACAACTTGATGTTGGCATAATGCAAAATAGCATCCCTAAACGGAAATGTGAAGTATTTTGTTCTCAATTGAATTAATTGAAGGTGTTTAACAAGCAACATTGTTAAATCATTTATGGACATCCTTACTAATACTTGTTAAAAGGTTGAGATTAGGCTTACTAACATTAACATAAATACATCATCTTGATTGTGTAATCTAAAAATTATGCTCATAATTTAACTTTTGAGTAATAATTTCGCAAACTTTATGTTGTGAACACTATACAATAATCTAGTAGATATATCAAACTTATTATATGCAAATAATATCTAGATGATCAACGTGGAGGGTGATGAGATCCTATATATCACCATAATTAATTTTTAGAAATATAGAAAATTCAATCCATATTTAACTAGTGATGATTAATGACCAATAATAGAGAGAACAAATATTATACAAAAATTGATTGGATTGAAGAATCTTCTGGTTTTTCATTGAATGTCCACTTGAATTCTCAATTTCACATCATTATTGATCTAGTGATAATCCAATTGGCCATACCAAACAATAAGGCATTCAATAAATTGAACTTCTGGTTCAATAAAATATCTATCATTTGAATAACTATTCAATCAAACAAAAGACAGTCAATTCTTGAAAATATGATTAACTATGATATAATAATATAAAAATGAATGTCCACTCGATATTACTTGTATGTTTTCCTTCAAAGATTAACTCAAATTCATAAATTACACACATGATATATTTTTTGAAATATGTGGTACTTCAAGAGCACTTTGTATTTTAATCTTGCTTCTTTAAGAGCAATATATCAATACTATTTTGGAATATTATATTTTTTTATGTCATACTTTTCAGAAGTAATATCTTATTATTATTTAAAAATAATTATGTAAAGATTTACTCTTCATACGCAAAAATATAATTTATGTTAGATTTTACTTAATTATGCTCTTCGGATACCAGATCTAGGCATCCATGAAATAGACCTGATAAGGCACAATAGATTTAAAGAAGGTGAGTCAAAGCCCAACCAATAAAGGCGTGTCAACAAAAGCTTCCTCTAAAACGAAAGGCACAAGAAAATTATTGTAAATATTGCATAATCCATACAAAAATAACTGGCGCCTAGAGTGCAATACAACACCAATATTGCTTTTAGCTGTAAATCACATGACGACATGAAAACCAATATCAATGCCAATAACTTGTGTGTAATGTTTGAGTAGTACAGCTTAAAACAAACATGTTTACTACCTTGTGGGGGGAAAATGACCCTTGTACCGAGGTTTAGGTCGGTTAACCTAAGTCAGTTAACCATATGCACCATGTTATGAGAAACCCCGCAAGCTTAATCGTTCAAGTCAAATTGGCTTCGAAGAAGAACATAAGATATTGAGCCTTTTTTTTAATATCAGGTATAAACTGGAGCTTAGGTCTAATAAAAAAAGGTTAATTCATGTTCAAAGTCATCCTATTAATATGTGACTGTTATTCGAAAGCTCACACACGCGGTAGAGTCCCACTAACAATATCATAGTGTATGCAGTGCAGATGGTACATGAA
>CAIGRO010283019.1:0-12554 GCA_903798355.1 Fraxinus baroniana | reverse complement strand
TTCAAAATTGTTGATGTTTGGAGTTGGGCTTTACATGAGCCAAATATATGGATAAACTGTGGAAAACTTGTAAATACACAAATTGGGAAAATGATTTTTCCCACGCGATCACTCAGACTATTTTACCTTGTGATCGAGCGGATACCTTTGCATTTATAGAGAACAAAATGGCTTTTGCCATGCGATCGCATGATTCTTAAAACTAGTTGTTATGGCTTAATTTTTGGTGCTTTTGGTGAATGGATTCCAACTTTTCATTTATTGTTGGAACCATTTTGTGGTGTCTTAGTTAAATACTATAAATATGAGTTAGTATTNATCAACAAGGGGGATAGGTATAGGTAGGGACCTGACCCGACAAAAAAAGCTCTTTTTCGTTAAGATAAAGAGGTATCTGGCGAAAGCAAACTGAGATCTTGTAGGAAGTGCTGTACTTTCTCATTCCAAAATAAGGATATTTTGAATAACTCAAAATCTTAACCCAACCGCCCTTGAGTGCAAGAAAGAGCTTTCGGCAGCAAGTCTACAAGCCACTGAAGTGAGGTTTTGGTCTGCTTTCCCTTGATGCAGTTCACGCAGCACACTCCAAAGTCACAGTGAAATCAAGAGTAAGAGGTACTCCTTCTCCCACTAACCTCCGGATTTTCCTCTTGGAGATGTGTCCCAACCTCCTATGCAAGGGCATGGATGAATTTTTCTTACCCATACCACCTTTCATTTCAACATGAACATGACATAAGGAACATCACCTTGCAGAGTAATAAGGGACTGTTGAAAGGAATAATAGAACTTCAAATGATCTAAACTATCCAATATAAGCCCAAAACTAGGGACTCAAAGAAAAAGGTTAAAAATGGTGTATTCTAAGTCATGATGATGTCCGGTATCCAATATGAGTCTCACAGTACCTACAGCCTCCACGAGTGAACGCATCCCCTTTCCCTTGATGATGCTTTGTTAACCTCTTACTGGAGGTCTGCTTGTAGGAAAACCCTGCGTGGAATTGGTCATATAAAGGTTGGTACCCGAATCAATCCACCATGCATAAGTAGATAAAAAAAAAAAAAAAGCAACTTTTTAGACACCAGTGCATAGTGATTACCAGGGCATAGTGATTCCCTTCCGTCACTCCTTAAAAAATCGAACTACTTGCCATTTGAATCCTTAAAAGCATTTAGAGATGATGCAAATATAGTTTGAAAACAACGTTAACTATGTTTTCAAGTCTTGCAAATTGCTTCATTTTTTATGTTTCCATTTTTATCTCTTTTTCTTTTGTTGCTATTATAACCAACAATCTCAAATGATATTCCTATTGCGATGGAGACGGAAACTATACTTGAACCATCATGTTGATGAACCAAGACTTGGGTTGTTTGGATAGGTTTGATGGAACAAACTTCACTCGGTGGCAAGACAAACTCAAGTTCATTCTAACTGCGTTAATGATCTTCTATGTGTTTGATCTGAGTTTGTAATCAATTTCTAAAGCAATCGATAAAGATTCTGAAAAGATAAGATGAATTGATTTGTCATGGTCACATTCTAATGCTATTTCTGTCATTTTTATGATCTCTATACCAACACTACTTCGGCTATAGAAATTTGGGGATCACTTGAAAACAAATACAAAGCCGATGAGGAAGGTACCGTGAAGTTTTTAATTTCTAAGTACTTTGATTTTATAATGCTCGATACTATACCTCTTTTACTTCAAGTACATGAACCTCAAGTTATTGTAAATAAGTTGAAGGCTGTGAAATTGAAGTTCCCGAATCCTTTCAAGTACGAGTAATTATTGTAAAATTGTTTCCAACTTGGAAAAGGTTATAGGAAGAAAATTATTCATAACTTTGAGAAATTGTGTTTGGAACAAGTTAAAAAGCATATTCAGATTGAGGAAAAATCAAGGGCACGAGATAAGAATGAAAGTTCTTATGATGGCTCCTTGAATGCCAATGTCGTGGACAATGTTCATAACTCCAACAAATACAAAAAGCAAGGGAAGCCTCTTGATCCTAAAAAGGATCAGGGAAAGTTAAAAAAATAAGTCCAAAGGACCTTGCTATGTTTGTAGAAAATCGGGACATTATGCAAGAGATTGTATACATAAAAAACAACCAAAGAATAAGGGAAATGTGAATGCCGTTGAAGAGATTGACATTACAATGAGCAAAATCAATGCAATTAAAGGCAAAGTTCCAAGTTGGTGGTATGACACATGTGCTACAATTCATATTTGTTATGATTAGTCACTTTTCAAAACTTATCATGACATTATTGATAGACAAGAAATTCAAATGAAAAATGAATGGCGGTCTAAAGTGATTGGCAAAGGAAACATTGATATCATCTTCATATCGGAAAGAAGATTACTTTGACCAATGTTATTCATGTACCGAAATGAATAGAAGCTTAGCAAGTGAGTTTCTTTTGGGAAAACCAATAATAAAACCTGTCTGTCAAAAAAAAATTGCATTAGCTCGAAATGGGTAAATTGTTGGCAAAGACTATTCAAGTAAAGGAATGGTCAAACTATGTATTATCGAGGATGATTCTTATACAAATAATTCTTTTGCTTATATGATTGATTCATTTAATTTATGACATGGTAGATTAGCATGCATATGTATTAGTACTACGAAAAGAATTATCAAATGTGAAATTGATAACCTAGAAAAATCTAAAACTTGAATTAAATCTAAGATGGTTAAAAATCCATTTTATGGTGTAGAAATATCATCAAATCTACTTGAACTTGTACATTCACATATTAGTGAATTGAATGACATGCTAACAAGAGAAGGTAATAGATACATTATTACATTCATAGATGATTGCTCAATTGAATTCAATATGTTTTGTGAACAAAATGACATCATAAAACAATGTTCTGCACCACATAAACTTGAACAAAAATTGTTTAACAGAAATAAAGAAAAGATTAATGCCATGTTGTTAAATGCTGAATTACCATTTAATTTATGGGGTGAATCCTTATTTAGTGTATTTCATGTAGCAAATAAGATTCCTTTGAAAGAGAATAAGGTTTCTTCATATGAAATATGGAAGGGAAGGAAACCAAATATGAGTAATTTCAAAGTGTGGGTGTTTCTAGCTTATTGCAATAATATTGATCCTAATAGACCCAAATTAGGTCTAAAGGTATTAAATGTACCTTTTTAGGATATGCCTCAAATAGTAAGGTTTATTAGTTATTAAACTTAGAATCCCATGTTATTATAGAATCAAGGGATGTGGAGTTCTTTAAGAATGTTTTGACAACAAGAAATTCAAAATTGAACACGGGTAGACATCCCCGCTTCCAGAGAATCACAAGTAGAAAAATCTACAAGACATGCAAAACTATCAAGTGAAACTCTAAGAAACAAGAGAGTTAGAAAAGAAAAGGGTTTGGAATCGGACGAAATAGACTTCCAACTTAATTCTATCTACTTAGCCGATGAAGAAATGAAAGATGTTGTAAGAACAATTCTTTTTGTTCTTCAAGTTGAAAGTGATCCTAAAACTTATAAAGAACCTATGTCTTCTAGAGATTGCATATTTTTAAAAGATGCAATATATGATGAAATTTATTCTATTATATCTAACTACACTTGAAAAATTGTCGATTTATCAGAAGGATCTAAATCCATTGGTTGTAAATGAGTGTTTAGAAGGAAATATAATTTTGCTTGATACACTCAATACCTATAATGTTAGACTAATAGCTAAGAGACATCGACAAAGAAAGAAATTGACTATTTTGACGCACATCCACCTGTGGATAGGATAACCTCGATAAAAATTTCATTTACATCAACATCAATGTTTAATTTAGATGTTCATCAAATGAATGTCAAAACGACAATCTTAAATAGGAATCTCGGGGAGGAGATCTATATGGAACAACTAGAAGGGTTCTTTCTACTGAGAAGTGAACATAGAGTATGTAGATTAGTTAAGTTCTTATATGGATTAAACCAAGCACCTAAAAGTCGCATGAGAAATTTGACTCTAAAATTATGTCAAATGGATTTATTCATAATTCAGTAGACAAATATTTATCTACTAAAGTTTGTGACAACATTATTATATTTGTATGTCTTTATGTGAATGATATGTCAATAATTAGTAATGACATGGAATAGATTAAATAAATGAAGAGGTTTCTATCCTCCACATTCAATATGAAGAATCTTGTATAAGTGGACATTGTTCTTGGTATTAAAGTTAATAAGAATAGTGGAGGTTATTCATTGAGTTAATCACATTGTGTTGGGAATGTGATAATAAGCTCAAAAATCTGAATATTAAACAAGCAAATACCCTATTGGATCCATAGTATCAAATTAGTAAAGAACAACGGAAAAGCAATCACTTAAATTGAATATGCAAGTACAATTGGAAGTCTTATGTATGTCGTACAATACACAAGATCGGATGTTGCATTTGCTATGAGTAAACTAAATAGGTTTATTAGTAATCTAAGTTCGAAATATTGGAAGGCCAGAGGGAGGGTTCTTGGCTACTTGAAGAAAACTAAAAACCTTGGACTATAATATACAAACTCTCGACTATCTTCGAAAGATATACCGAAGCTAGTAGGATATCATGTGCGGGAGAAAACAAGTCTACTTCAGGTTGGTATTTATTCTTGAAAGGGGTGCAGTTTCTTGAAAGTCTAAGAGACAATCGTGCATTATACACTTAACAATGGAGTCCAAGTTTGTAGCATTGGCTGAAACAAGGAAAGTGGCCGAGTGGCTTAGGGATCTTCTTTATGAAATACCTTTAGGTGCAAATATATTTCTTCAATATCTATCTTGTGTGATAGTCAAGCCACCTTAGCACGAGTATATAGTGAAGTATATAATGGGACGTTTGGACATATGAGCTTGAGACATGAATACGTTAAGTCTAGTGAGAACTTAGCTGGTCCTTTGATTAAATTGCTTAAAAGATCAACATCGAGAAGGATGTGGTTAAAACTCATTGATTAGAAGTCCACCATTGATAGCAATCCTACTAAAATATACTAAATAAGTATATCAAGGTTCAAAGGATAATAATAAGTCATTCGATGAATAAATAAGTTTCAGCACTATTAAGCATATTATAAAACCCTACCGTTGATAAATAGTGCTGGTTGTTATAGATGGAGTAATGAGTTTAAATTCTCTCTCTCTCTCTCTCTCTCTTTAAATGAAGTTAAGTATGGGGTACAAGTATCTCGAGAAGTAACAAAGATATTGGAAGAATTTCACCTATATGAACTTCGAGGTGATGCCGCTTCAATAGAAAGTTAGAGTTTCTCTGCTTAAAGTTCAATGAATAAGATACGTACAATGCATAAAAGCACTAAGCGAGTTTGAGGAAATTATGAAAGAATAACACTTGTGTGTGTGTGTGTGTGTGTGTGTGTAATTTCACCGGTATTATCACAAATGAATAACTGATTCAAAGCTTTTATGTTACTTGGAATTTCGATAATACTTTGTGATTTTTATGTTACATTTAGATTCAAATCAAAAGATATTTAATGCATATGCATAAGTGTTGATATTTTGAATATGAGATGTATATAATTTTGAACAAGTGGTGGATTGTTGTAATTTAGTTCAAAATTGTTGATGTTTGGAGTTTGGGCTTTAAATGGGCAAAATATATAGATGAACTGTGGAAGACCCATGAAGACCCATGAATCCACAAAATGAGAAAAATAATTTTCCCATGCTATCGCATGGGACACCTTTGCATTTACCGAGACCAAAATGGCTATAGCTATGCGATTGCATGGTTATGAAAACAAGCTTTTAGGGCTGATTTTCTGGTTTGATTTTTGATGCCTTTTGGTGAATGGATTCTAACGTTTCATGAATTGTTGGGACCATTTTTGGTATATTAGTTGAATACTATAAATATGAGTTAGTATTCCATTTCAAATAATCAATTAACATCAAGAAATCCATACTTTGTTATGCCAAATTCATCAAATCATATTCAAACTTCGTAAGAAACACCCGTGATTTGGTGTTTTTCATAATTAGGCTTGATATAATCCTACAAATATTTGTCATTTGAATACTTTAAACCATTCAGAGAGGAGGCAAATATCCTTGGAGAACAACGTTAACCACTTGTTCAAGTCTTGCAAATTATCCAATTTCCTGTGTTTCCATCTTCATCTCTTTTTCTCTCCATTGTTTTTATTATATCCAACAAGATGGGTATGGTAGAGGTGGATGGGCGAAAGGGATTGAAGGATCGAAGATGAAAGTGCGAGCATTGATGGCTAGGATGTAGGTGGTAGTGGTGGGTTTTGGAAATCGATTGGAGCCAATTCAATGGCGGTGTTCACATTTATGGCGGGGTTTAGGAAAGTGGGGTTGTAGTGGGAGAAGATGAAGAAATATCTATTTTTTTTTATTTTTTAATTATTTAAATATTTCATTTTAATTACTTTAGGTGGAAAATATGGAGTTATTATTTTTTTCCCCCATTTTTAAAATTATTGTTTTCGTTGCATTTATTTTTAGTTTTACATCTATTTTTTTTTGTTAATTACTCGCAAAATTTCAGGAAAAAATGAAAACTTCATCACACTAGCAAATGGACAAGTATATTCTTTGTTTGATGTAGATTTTGATAAAAGTTAATGAAATATGTAGTTAAAAAGTTATGGAATCCATAAAATATATGATTAGGATTAGTTGTTGACTTTTACTTAGAGGTTATTTGACACAGCTCAAAATTGAATTAAAATTGAAAATATAGCCGTTATTGGGTCCTACTTGTCTAATAAAAGTCAACAATAACGGCTAGCTTTTCAAATTTAATCCGATTTTAATCTCTACTGAACACACCCTTAAATTAAAACTTGAATTTGAATTTCTACCAAATACGAGCTTAAATAGAAAACAATGAGTAATGAAATCGAATCTACAAAGTTATTACACTTAACGAAGTTTAATATAATTTAAATAAATTATGTATTACAACCAAATTTATGATGCAAGAATTTGCCACTAAAGACATAAAATAAAGTATAGAAAGCTAATTAAAACTAGAACTGAACTGACAAAAATTATCAAAATTTTAGACAAAATTATCTAATTTTGGACTAAATAATTTATAAAAATATGATCGTCACTCAAGAAAGTTAAATACGTGAGATGTGACTAAATGTTATATTTATATGTTTGTTGAAAATTAAATGGGCAACTTACTGGGCCGAAGTGTGATTGTATTGGAAATGAGAAAATGATTCATTGGCATTTTTTCCCATGCGTACACATGGTTCGTGTTGGCCGAAATAGAAATGAAATTGCTTCTACCATGCGTACGTATGGGTTAAAAACTAGTTGGTGAGAACTGGTTTCCTAGTTTTTTTTTTTTTGACGGGTTTTCATGAAAAATCTCAACTTTTCATGAACTATTGGAACCTTTTCATGGTGTATTTATTGAAAACTATATATAGAATAGTCTTTATTCCTAAACACAATTTAATACAAGTTATCATAATTCATTTCATATTTTGAAAGAGATTTCCTAATTCTTATATACATATTCAAACCCCTATTTTATGTGCTTGTTCCTTAAAAAGAGTTTTTCACTTCATTTCTTTGTGCAAAACTCTTGAAGGCTTGTCATATCCTTTAAAATATTTTTTGGAAATCCTAAAACTAATTCGTGAGGAGGCAAATATCATTTTACGAAAGCGCAATATATACGTGTTTCGAGCCTTATTTTGGTGTTCTTCATCTTTGTTTTTATTTCCATCCCCTTCTTCTATATTTTGCAACAATATAAAAATTACACGTTACTGAAATTACTTTGGCAACCATCAAATTGATTAACCAAGACTCGATTTTTTTGGATATGTTATAAGGAACCAATTTCACCCGGTAGACAAACTCAAGTTCCTTTTAATGACGTTAAATATTTTTTATGTGCTTAATCCAAGTTTGGAACCAGTTTCTAAAGAAACCGATAAAAATTCTGAAAAAGTAAGGGCCGAGAGAAAGAAAGGACGAGAGGACGAATTGATTTGTTGTGGTACATCCTTAATGCCATTTCTAATTGTTTGTACACCAAAACCACCTTGAGAAAAAAAAAAAAATGGGAAGCTCTTGAAAACAAATACGAAGCCGAGGAAGAAGGTACTAAGAAATTTTTTATTTCCAAATACTTTGATTTTAAGATGTTAGATAACATCCTTCTGTTGCTTCAAGTACATGAATTTCAAGTGATCATCAATAAATTGAAGGCGAAGAAAATCGAACTTCCCAAATCATTTCAACTAGGAGCAATTATTGCTAAATATGACCTCCATCTTGAAAAGGTTATACCAAGAATTTTTTTTGAACATACACAAAAAATCTTCACATACAGGAAAAATCAAGGGCACGAGATAAGAACAAAAGTTCTTATGATGGCTCCCCGAAATCCAATGCTGTTGACAATGTTGATAACTTCAACAAATACAAAAAGAAAGGGAAGTCTCTTGGTCCTAAAAATGATCAAATGAAGTTTAAGAACAAGTCCAAATGATCTTGCTATGTTTGTGGAAAATCAGATGACTATGTAAGAGATTGCAGACATATAAAACAACCAAAAAATGAGGAAAATGTCAACTCTGTTGAAGAGATTATTGCTATGGTGAACGAAATCGATGCAATCTAAAACAAAGTTCTAGGTTGGTGATATACATGTGCAACAATCCATGTTTGTTATGGTACATCACTTTTCAAAAGATATCATGATATTGCTCATGGACAAGAGATTCAAATGGGAAATCAATGACTTTCTAAAGTGATTGGCAAAGGGAACATCGATATCATCTTCACTTCCGAAAAAAAAAAAAGATTACTTTGACCAATATTTTTCTTGTACCAGAATCGAATAGAAACTTAGTGGGTTCTTTTGGAAAAATCGGAAATAAAATCTGTATTTGAGTTGGAAAAACTTATATAAGCCCAAAATGAGGATTTTGTTGGTAAAGGCTATTCGAGTGAAGGAATGACCAAACTGTGTACTATTGAGGATATGATTCTAAAAAAAAAAATTCTTTTGCTTATACGGTTGATTCATTCAATTTTTGACATGTTAAATTAGCGCACATAGGTATTAGTAATATGAAAAGATGGTTAAATGTGGATTGATATCATGTGAAATTGATAACTTAGAAAAATGTAAAGTTGAATTAAATCTAAGATGGTTAAAAAGTCATTTCATGGTGTAGAAAGATCATCAAATTTACTTGAACTTGTTCATTCAAATATTTGTGAATTAAAACATTTATATATGATTGCTTTAGGTATAAATATGTGTATCTATTAAAACATAAAGATGAAGTTTTTAATGCATTTAAAGTATATAAGGTTGAAGTTGAAAATCAATTAGGAAGAAAAATAAAGACTTTTAGAAGTGATAGAGGTGGAAAATACTTTTTAGTTGAATTCAACATATTTTGTGAACAAAATGACATTGTACACCAATGTTATGCACCACGTACACCTAAGCAAAATGGTTTAGCATAAAGAAAGAATAAAAAAATTCATAGAAATGATTAATACCATGTTATTAAATGCTGAATCACCATTTAACTTATGTGGTGAAGTCTTTATGCATGTCATATAGTAAGTAGAATTCATTTGAAAAAGAATAAGGTTTCTCTACATGAAATATGGAAAGGAAGGAAATCTAACATATGTTATTTCAAAGTGTGGGGACGTCTTGCTTATTGCAAGAACATTAATCTTAAAAGAACTAAATTAAGTCCTAGAGGTATTAAATGTGTCTTTCTAGGATATATCTCAAATAGTAAGGCTTATCGGTTAGTAAACTTAGAATCCAATGTTACAATAGAATTAAGAGATGTAGAGTTCTTTGAGAATGTTTTGACAACAATAAATTTTCAAAATAGAACTCAGGTAGACATTCTCACTTCTAGAGAATCGCAAGTAGAAACATCTATGAGAGATGTGGAACTATCAAGTGAACATCAAAGAAGCAAGAGAGTTAGAAAATGAATGTTTTTAGGATTGAAGGAATGGACTCTCAACTAATTTCTTTCTACTTAGTTCAGGAAAATTGAAATGATATTTTAAGAACAATTCCTTTTGTTATTTATGTTGAAAGTGATTTTAAAACTTACAAAGAAGTTATGCTTTCTAAAGATTGCATATTTTGGAAAGGTGTAATAAATGATGAAATGAATTCTATTATATCTAACTACACTTGAAAAATTATCGATTTACCAAAATGATCTAAATCCATTGGTTGCAAAGGGTGTTTAGAAGGAAATATAATTTTGATAGTATACTCAATACTTATAAAGCTACATAAGTAGCAAAGGAATAGAGACAAAATGAAGGAATTTTCTATTTTGACACACATGCATCTATAGCTAGGATAACTTCGATAATGATTTTATTTGCATTAGGATCAATATTTGATTTACATGATCATCAATTGGATATCAAAACTACATTTCTAAATGGAGATTTTGAGAGGAAGTCTACACGAAACAACTTGAAAGGTTAGTTTCACTGGGAAATGAACGTAAAGTATGCAAATTAGTTTAGTCCTTATATGGATTAAAACAAGCACGTAAAAAATGGCATTAGAAACTTGATTCTACAATTTTGTTAAATAGTTTTATTCATAATTCAGTAAATAAATGTTTGTATACTAAAGTATGTGATAACATTATTACATTTGTATGTCTTTATGTGGAAGATACTATGTGGAAGATATGTTAAACATTAGTAATGACAAGAAAGGGATTAAAGAAATGATGAGTTTTTTATTCTCCACCGTTCAAAATGAAGGATCTTGAACAAGTGGATTCTATTCTTGGCATTAAATTTAAGAAGTATAGTGGGGATTATTCATTAAGTCAATCTCATTATGTTGTGAATTTGATAAATACGTTCAAACATTTAAATATTAAAGAGACAAATACCCTATTGGATCTAAGTATTAAGTTAGTAAAGAATGATAGAAGAGCAATAGTTCAAATTGGATATACAAGTACAATTGGAAGTCTTATGTATGAGGCACAGTGTACAAGACCGAATGTTGCATTTCTTATGATTAAACTAAGTAGGCTTACTAATAATCCAAGTTCTAAACATTGGAAGGCCATATCAAGGGTTCTTGGTTACTTGAAGTAAACCAAAAACCATTGACTACAATACACATATTTCTTGACTATTCTAGAAGGACATACCGAGGCTACTTCTCTTAGAGCACTAAGGTAGTATTCTCACGCAGCTCCTTAGTTACCTTTTATGCAAACTAGTACTCCCATGGAAGTTGGAAACTTTATACACAAGGAGTGAATTGCCTATTTAGTTATTGAACTTTCAGCCATGCACGCAATTAGTCACTGAACTTTCAAAATAACGCAATTAGTCACTGAACTTTACAATATATCATCCCAACAGTCACCGAGCTAACGTCCGTTCGAAAATTGGACGGAAATTCCACGTGGCAACTGACATGGCGTGACAAATCAATTAATTTAGCCAACTCATCAAAATTGCTACACATGAGGCACTTCCATCTTTTGAAAATACGATTTTTTCAAAACAAAAAACAAAACAAAATGGGCAATTCAATTCACTCCTAGAACTCGTCTCTCATTCCCAATTTCTTCCCCAAATCCGTCTCTCCCTCCCCCAACTCAAACCACCACCTAGTCCGCGATTCGAAGCTACCCCCACCACGATTTTACCTGAACCTAGCCCCAAAATACTTCTGGCCAAATTGCAGAAGCTGTCCCCAAGTCGAGAACTCCACTATGGTTGACGGCAAGCAACGATCGATAGATTTTGTGCCCAAATCAAACCGCACAAACCCTTCTCCCCCAATTCATCAAATCACCACGATTCAATTCACTCCCGATTCGAAGCTATCCCCACCACAATTCTCCACCACGATTCGACCTCAACGCACCCCCAAAATATATTAGGTCGAATCGCAGAAGCAACATGGGACTGGGTTTTTTAGCTGAAATTTCAAGGTTGGGGAGATTCAAGCACACAAGTTTCGTGGTTAAGAGGTTAGTACAAGAAAGAGAAGGGCAGCCTAATTTTGGTATATGATTACATGGAATACGAAGAACCATGGATGTCAGCCTAATGAGGTTACTTACTGGTTGTGTGCAAAATGGGGATGTTGAAATTGAGCGTCAGATATTTGATGATATGTCATGCCAAAGTGTTAAATTGGTTATGGGAGCAGAGGAGAATTGAAGAATTGGAGGTCATGTGTGGGACGTTTCTGCATTTCGTGCAAACTAGTGAGCTTGAGGTTATATGCGTCTGGCAAGACTCCGAGGCTGAAGCTGATGAGGCAATTGACGAAGTCTGAGTTTCAATTGGTGTTCTGAGGGGGTCGAATGCAGGCAATTCTGCGATTCAATGGGGCCTGTAGTGTAGTTTTTTTTTGTACACCAATGTTTAGAGCAGGAAGTGTAGTGATGCTAGATGTTTAGAGCTGGAACTGTAGTGGTGCAGTATAGTTTTTTTGGTGGTGTGTTTGAT
>CAIGRO010283018.1:0-10327 GCA_903798355.1 Fraxinus baroniana | reverse complement strand
TTCAAATCCAAATATCATAGACTTCCTTTAATCATCCAAATACCAAATCACATAGAATTTTGATCAAACCACAACAGGTTTCGCCCTTATCATCTTTCATGACTACGGAAGTGTCTATGGAATCTTTGTTTTTCAATAATGATTATAATAATAGAGATGAATCCAGAAATTATGTCATTTTAATTATTTGATTTTGAATTTTTTGGGTATCAATGGAAAATGGGGGTACAAGATGAGTAAGAATAGAGCTTTTGTTTGTTGAAGAGGCAACGGAGCTAGAGAAATGGCTTTTCAATTTGGGTATAAATGATTTTTGACTGAATAAATCACCAATTTGGTTTTACAAGGGATGGTAAAGTGGTCCTTTCAAACTTTTAAATAATTAAATTTTGGCTTATTTTTGATTACCTGGTTAAAGGATTGTTGGACAAAAAAATATTGAGGGGTGGCTATTTGAACTCATTCCTGGTAATAAAATGACAGTATATATGCATATGTAGTTAGTGGTAGCTGAAGAATTGATTTGTACAAATCCTAAAATAAAATTCAATAAACCTTTGATTCTTGCATAACTCAAAATGAGGGTACAACGCCATATCCATTACTATCAGTTATTAGACTTGTACAGAACATTTGATCAACATCTGTTCTTTTTGCAAATCGACCTTTGATCCGGGGTCGGGTTTCTGCATAGGCCTTCCTCGACGCATATCTAATTGTCTTCTCGAACTTCCTCGTCTTCTTCTTCTGCCGGTACCTTAAGACTCGGGCCTCTCGGTCCATGGCAGAAAGTTGTGTTGGCATTTGGATAGGTGGACTTGAGTAAAGATCAACTGTGTCTTTTGAGGGTCTTTGCTGGGAGACTGATGAAGAAACTTCACTTAATCTTGATGATTCTGGTACAACTCCAACATCCATGGCTGGATAGCCATAGCCAGCATTGGAGACATCATACTCCAACCCTAATTGAAAACTGTTTAGATCAAACAGCTCTTCTTTACCCTTTGATCCATACTGAACTGGCACAACACTATCACCACCGTACATTTTTTGATCATCATCAGTGAAGTGAATTTCTTGACATGAGTTGTACTCATTAAGGTCTAAATAATCATCAACTTCATTGTTCCTTTCATTTTCACTATTCTTGACAGGGTTTAGCAACAACCATGAAGCTGTTTCTTCATCGTCATAGGCATCGGCATCGGCATCGGCATCCCCGGTTGGAGACATTATTAAAGCACTTGGGGTGGCGGCTGAGGGGCCGTAGAGTGAGCCAGATATCGGCAAAATGGGGACGCGTTGGTGGCGGCGTGCCAGTGGGTTGGCCGAGTGGATGTCAGCATCACAGGTGGTGCAGAGGGATGCGGCATCAGCTTTGCATAAAAAGGCGGCCGGAGCACGTTCACAGGCTTCACACACCCACACGCGCTCATGCCGCGAAGCCACCCGGTTGGCAGCGTGGATGCGGGCGTCGCAGCCGGTGCACAAGTAGGCCATGTCTGCCCGGCAGTACACCGTGCACACTGCGGATTGGCACGTGTCGCATATACGAGCCCAGTTGTTGCCGGTGTCACCATTTTTTTCCTTCAACATTTCTGTTTAATTATTCTCTTTGCCTAATGAAAATATAAAGTGGATGATTTTTGGGCTTATTAATAGAGTGAACCGAAGGGTAAGGTGTGAACTAATTCCTTGAGTGACACGTGTCAACATAATGGTGGTTAAGAAAAGTCGTCAAAAATCTTGTGGTTGACGGGAGTTCTGGTTAGATTTTCTGGTGGGGTCCATATACTTTTGGCTTTTTGAGTCAATTGATGATTGAGGATCTGAGTTGTGTGTGGCTAAGCTTAAACAAAAATGAAAATTGTGAAATCTTTTAGCTATACGTAAGAAAAAGTAGCGTATATAAATAAGTTAAAGAATATCGAAAATGAACGATTTACTATTACCCGGTAGTCGTCATCATGTATTTAAGCCTAGTACTTTCGCAAGATAGAAAGTTTGAGGTGAATTGAAGAGGAAAAAGACAGGCAACTTGTCTAAGAGGGCAAGTGAATTGATAAGAATTTAAGTTTCGGAGAAGTTCAAGATGTTCCCCCTTTGAAAGTAAGTTTTTGAAAAGTAATGTTATTTAGTATCAATTTAGGCGACAACAGGGTGGACGCAGACATTTTGAGTTTGTGACATAATCAAATCCTGTACAAATTGAATACTTTGTTCTTGATTTTTGAATGATTCATACTTGACTCGAAACAATGCAATTTATATTTAATAAGTATTTCTTCATTAGTATTTTGTTAATCATTTTCATCAATTTCATTTTGAGGAGACATTCTATTAATGTTTTGTTCATGACAAGAAGATACATATTTACGTTTAAAAATTTTATAATATATTTGATAAAAACAATCCATTTAAGTAATCGAAAGGAAAAATATATAATTAATAATCAATTAAATAAACACAATTCGTTAAATATAAGTCAAACTGGATACAATGAGTTCAGACACATTCTACTATATACACAGTTTGATATGAGAAAATGCAAATTTAGGCTCTAATTACTTTGAAAATTTGATTGAAAAGTGAAGATTTGTAGTAAATGTTATAATTTGTAGAGAAATTATATATAAATTTTAAAAATAGAAGTGTTAAGATTTTGTTAAAAAGCTTGAGGAAAAGAGTAAAAGAGCGCAAAACAAAAGAGAAAAAAACAAATTTATTGTGATTTTACCTTTGTTTGGTGGAGATTAAAATTACATTTTTAGTAAATTTTAATAAAAGTTAAATAGTTATGGATTCCATGAAATATGTTATTAAAATTAATTGTTAACTTTGATTTATATTAAAATTTAGATTTCAATTGATACCAAACATGACTTTATAAAAAAAATCTCAAAAGTTAAAGGGTCACGTGACCCACCAGGACCCCCCAGGTCCGCCTACGAGACAATATGGACTCAATTTTATCTAATGAAGTGAAGATGCATTTTAACTCATTCGACAAGTTTTGGCGAACTTCAGTTGACACCTAAACAAGTTCTAGATAACATTATCCTTATTTAAAAATTATTTTTCTGTCACGTTCATTTTCAACTACACATACTTATATAAAAAATAAATACGATTTTTACAATTTTTCCTTAATCGTCCCTACTTCTAAATCACACATTCTTCAAAAAATTACATTTTAAAAAATCACTTTCAAATATCACTTCCGTGTGTGTGTGTTTTTAATACCCCTATTATGACAACTCAATTTTCTTGTGCTCCCACTTGCATATTTAAGATTGATAGAGTTTCGTCGTATAATACACATTTCTATATACATTTAGAACATTTTTCAGAGATTTTCTATTTATAAAGTCAATGTTATGCTTAATAGAGAATATTTTTAATATTTTAGAGAGTCATTATATATATATACTCCAACATTTTTTGCTATTTTGATTCTTTATTTTGCTTTTTCAATAAGCAGTCCTATCATCTTTTATTTAACATTATTTTATATGTCAATAACCAATCAATTTAAATATCATTTAAATAATTTAAGAAGTTGAGTGTTGAAATATGAAACTTAAATTTGTACCTTTACAAAAATAAAAATAAAAATAGAGACTGAGTTTCAGCTTGAGTTTGAGTTTGTCACTGTTTTGAAACTTTTTTTTAAGCATTGACTACCTAAATAGAGAACATCTTGTATTTGGAGATTCTATTAAAGATGCTCTCATATGTTGTATTTACTGTATGCAAAGAAAGTAAATACCGAATGTTTATTTTTATTTCGTAATATATTCAAATCGAATCAAGTCGGGGAGATGATAGAAAAAAAGTTTCGAGAAGGTATAGCAAACCTTTGGAAGAAGCATACGGTATGGTATATCGTATTCTAAAATTAGGTCATGAGTTAGGTTGGCGTTAGTGCTAACAAAAAAATAAGCAAAGACAAATAAGTTACTAAATTTAAACTCGATTATAAAATTAGTGCTAACGAAAAAAATAAATAAATGCAAATAAGTTACTTAAATTTAAACTCTATTATAGAGTTTATAGTTAAGGAACATTAATATTCAATTAATTTATTTTTATATATTAAATTCCTTGTTTTGTACCAGAAGACACAAATAAGTTTGATAAAGTAGTATTGGTAGTACGTGAGATAAAAAGATGAGCCGAACACAAAACTAACATTATTTTCAATTTAATCATTTTTTTTCTAAACACTTGAACCCAGGCCACCAACCTACTTAAGCCAGACCTCAATTTCAAAATCAATTTTTTGATAACTCAAGCAAAAAAATAAAAAAAATAAAAAAGATAATCAATCAAAATCAAATTTAAATTCATTAAAAAAAAANACTTGAACCCAGGCCACCAACCTACTTAAGCCAGACCTCAATTTCAAAATCAATTTTTTGATAACTCAAGCAAAAAAATAAAAAAAATAAAAAAGATAATCAATCAAAATCAAATTTAAATTCATTAAAAAAAAAAGTTTAATTCTGCCAAGTGGCAATGCATTTCACCATGAAAGTTATGGGTACTGCTTTCTTCGGATAATACAAGGAATGAAACTAGAGCACGTGTCAGAAGCTGAATCATTCACAGTAGGGAAGATGTATAGGATGGGTCCAAGAAATAACCTAGGCCAATGAAATGATGCCACGTAGGATGAGATAACCACAGCCACTAATTCTTAGAAGAAATGTCCAAACAGTATATTATCCAAATCACATGGGCATATGGGTCCATTGAAAAGTAATTGCATTCTTCCAAGATGAGATTTTTGATGTGCTAATGCTCTTTGAATCCCCTCCATGAGTCTCATATCAGTGATATCGACACTTTTGCATTCATGTTTATCTCTTTAAAGATCGAATTGAAGTTAGACATATATTTTTTATTTTTTTATCTAGTCTACTTCAAATATCGAATAATTGTTGATAGTCAGTTACATAAAACTTTTTTGAAATGTACTTAAATTATACTAAGAGTTCATTTGATAGGCAAAGATCGAAAGAAATTCTAATTCCATATTGTTGGAAAATAAAAACCTACAAAATCTATAGAAATTCATTTTTCATGAAAACAAAGAAAATGCAACTTAAAATGGTTGTACCTTGAAATTCGATTTCTATTTTCACGTTACAATCAAACGGTCAAAGTGAGATTCGTTTTTCTTGAATGTGATATTTTCCATGAAATTCGTTACAATCACAGTGCCTGATATATTCCATTTTAAAATAACTAAGCTACGACTTTTGATTATGGGGAAATTTGAGTGACTGTTCTCATGTGATTCAGAGTGGGTAACGAGGATAAGTCTATCTCATAATGAACTTTTTGATGTAGAATCCAAATGAATAGTGCTTAAGATGGATTACATAGTTGGATCCCTAGTGAGATAGGATTAATTGCCTCTCCCCTATGAAATTTATGGGAATATAGTGCCATGTAACCCATCATCTCCACAATGAGAGTCCACTAGCATCATATAATTTTTATTCACCAAACCAATAATCTATATCAAGTAAATTAAGTATTCCATCATCCTTTGCTAATAAATTAAATTTTAATAGCAAATGGTTTAAAAAAATAAAAATAACATAGTATAGTATGGATATTTTTGCATTCGACTTGTAAGCTTTCTTAAATTCTTTAAACCATTGACAAGGTTAAACTCCCACATATTGCAAGGGGACACAGTATGTCAATATGACTTTGAGTGCTAGGTACACAGAGAGAACGCTGCACAGTGGAAAAGACAAGCTTATAACTTCTCCTTTTCTTTAATCATGTTCAGTGCGGTCCATTCCAGCAGCATACCGAACATTCCATTACTTTAGAGAGTTTTGTACCTGGCCTTGATGATATTGCCTTTGGCTGAACAAAAGAGAACTCAAAACCATTTCCTCCAGCTCAATGCCACCATTTTCCTTTTTAAAATCTTCTTCTACAAGAATTTCAAATTTCTTCACCTGAGAAAAAATTAACTTCACATAACTACCCTGAACTTTAGCAACGACCTTTATATCATGAGAATGAAAAAACAAAGACGTGAATTCAAACTTGTAACAACAACAAACAAAGCCTTGTTTCCAACCAATTTGGGGCAAGCTCCAAGAATCCCTTTTTGCTTAGGATTCAAGTATAAGATTTGTCAGTTTTACATTTACTGTCAGCCTACCACAGCATCTCTCTTTTGCCCGAGCTTGGAGCTGGCTATGAAAATCACAGGAGAACGAATATAAACTTGTAACTAGGTTATATTTACTGGAATAACTCCTATTGCAAGTAATAAAAAGAATTGATGACAAAATGATCAAGGAAGGAGAAAGAAAACTCAAGATAGTGTGTCCTCGCCAATCAAGCATTGCTCCTTTCTCATTGGCAGCTTTGCAAAATTTCAAAGTTCATTGGTGTGTGATCATTTCAAATACAAGGTTCCAAAACCCTATGACGACATTCATCTCAGAGGACTTGCCTGTTGGCATATATTCAGGGGCTATATAAAACACACAGAAATTGTTAGTTTCTGCTTTTTATCTCATGGTGGGATAAGTGATCTGTGGCAGAAACAATTGGATTTCATTAAGAAAAGAAGAAAACGATGGACAGGTTGCTCTCTTTATGCACAAAATTTCAAAACTAACTAAAGACTTGTTACATGGCAATTTTCTGCCCCTAAATTCTACTTCCTTAATTCCCTTCGCTGGCCCGTATCAAACTAAATCATACTTCCAATTCAGCTCAATATCAAACTGCAAAAGGTCCTTGAAAAAAATAATAATAATAAATTAATACAAAAACAAAAGAAGTAATTCAGTACTTACTGGCATGTTATACAGAGAGAGAGTTGATTTCTAGGCTTCACGCAGTCCAGTAATAACACACTAGATGTACAATGGTTCTCTGTGTGCATCTCAAAAAACAAATCAGCACCAGATAATGTGCCATGTGCATAACCTTCCCACACCCGATTGTATAAGGGTGTCAACAACTGGAACGAGACAATTACCAATGAAAACATTTGACTTGGGAAACATCAATCATTTTGTCGACAAAAGACCCAATTTAGTACCAGGGCCACCAGTTGCACAAGAGCAGAAGGAGTAATAGATTGCTTGAGGCTCTATACCACCTCAAAAACAGGTTGAACTTGAGACAACAGCTTTTCGTTTTGACAACTCTTGCTTAAGATTTACAGCTTCAATTTTGGATTTGATGATAAATGGTTTTGGAAATCAAGCCTCTCTGAACAACGTGATCCCAAAACATACCTAAATTGATGGCATCATTAGCATAGGAAGCATTCATACTTCTATATATTTTGAGAGTTATCATCAGTCTCCTCTTATACATCTCATCTAACAAAGCTGAATAAGTAACAGCATTGCCAGCTCTCAAGTATGCATATGCCAAACTGGTATAGATAACAGTATCTCCTAATATTCCCCTCGACTGCATAATGCTAAATACTTTTTGAGCACAATCAATTTTTTCTCTCTTGCACAAAACACGTATTATAGCCCGGTACAGAGAGATGTCAACACAGAGGCCCCTTTGAACAAACTCCTCTGGCAATTTTAAGAGTGCTTTATCATCATTTTGTTTGCAGTACAGCTCCACAAACCAAGCATATATGCAATAATTTGGAGAGAATCCCGCGTCAAGCATATCAAATAACATATCTTTAGCACTGTTTATCTCTTGTGCCTTGCAGAACCCATGAATTAATGCCTTGTAAGTGAACTGATCGAGTCGTAATCCAGCCTCCAACATCTTACTTTTAACTTTCAAACCAGACCTCATATCTCCAATCTTGCAATAAGCATTAATTAACGTATTACATGTAACATTATCAGGTTCAATTTTCTTCTCATTCATTTCATGTAATAGTCGATTTGCATCCTTTATCCGGCCTTCTTCACATAACTTCCGTAGAATTGCATTGTAGGTAACAACCCCCGGGTACAACCCCTTCACCTCCATTACATCCCGCAAACGTAAAGCTTCGTCGAGATCATTCACTCTGCAATAACCATCAATCAAAGTAGTATACGTCACTTGGTTAGGAGTAGCACCTTTTATTTCCTTAAAAAGTCTAAAAGCCTCTCTCATTCTACCTTCTCTACAATAACTATAAATAAGGGAATTATAAGTTACAATATCAGGACAAACTCCTCCTCTTTCCATCCTATCTTGCACGCATAAAGCCTCATAATGCATACCCTTCTTGCAATATAATGAAATAAGTGTATTAAAAGTGAAAAGATCGGGAAATATACCTTTGAACTCCATTTCACTTAATAAATCCTCTGCCTTCTCCACATCGCCCGACTTACAACAGGCGTGAATCAATACATTATATACATGTATATTCGGAAGAACCCCAACCTTTATCATCTTCTTATAAATTTTCCACACTTTATCAGTAAACCTTTCTTTGACCAGTAAATTCAGAAGCGCAGTACAAGCATGCAAATGGGGCTTATACCCACAAACTCTCATGTGCTCAAACACTTGAATCGCCTCAGATGTCATCTTAAAATTAGCATAAAGTATAACCAACCAACTAAGAACATGCGAATTCACATCCGGATCATCATGACAACTCACAACAGCATTCAAAACAGTCGGGGACCATAAAAAATCCTTAAGAGAAATCTTTTCCAGCAAACTTTGAGCAGATTTGAAATGCCCATGTTTTGTTAAAACACAAATCATAGTCCAAGAACACTGCAAAGAATGCTTGTAATGCGGAATCGACTCAACCCAATTAAAGAATGACCAAGAAACTGAAAACCCACGAGGGGAAAATTTCAACAGTGCTTGATTTATAACACTTGAAGTAACAAAAGAACCAATTTTGGGTCTCAAAATATTGTCCCAGTGTCCTTTAACTAGAATTGCACACACAATTTTAACTAGCTGGCTCTCACTGCCTGTATACACTAAACCAGCCATCAAGCATAAAGAGTCTTTCTACAGAATGACAATTAATTTTGGGGAAGAATTCACTGGAGTGGGTAGGTGTTATAAAGATTCATGAAATTACTAGATAAAATCAAAAGGAATCAATAAGCACGTGGCTCAGAGTATAATTTCTTATTCTTCTTCTTACCTCGCCTTGTCCACGAAAGAGGTGAAAAGGCTGAGACAATCCTTTTGCGATGTTTCTTTGGGCGGAGCTGGCGTGGGGGGAGTTGTAGGGGCGGTGCTGGGGCTAAGGGATGGTTGGGCTGAGGTTCTTAGGGTTGGGGCTCGTTAATTTTTTGAATTAGTATATGGGTATAGGATTAATCCACATAAATGTTACGGGATTTTAAAAGGGTAAATTAGGTCCAATACCTTTAAAAAAAAAAATACATTTTTGATTAATACCCTTAAACTAAATAAAAGTATAATTACCGTATTAATTACTTTCAAACCTCAAAATACAGAAAATCCAAATCAAGAGGAAGCTCGTGAATTAGAAAACTCCCGAGAGGAGAATCACCATGGTCAGAACATCGAAGATCAATTCATGGCAAGGGAGGAAGGAAGAAGGCATGCATAAAGAGTCTTTCTACAGAATGCCAATTAATTTTGGGGAAGAATTCACTGGAGTGGGTAGGTGTTATAAAGATTCATGAAATTACTAGATAAAATCAAAAGGAATCAATAAGCACGTTGCTCAGAGTACAATTTCTTATTCTTCTTCTTCTTCTTCTTACCTCGCCTTGTCCACGAAAGAGGTGAAAAGGCTGAGACAATCCTTTTGCGATGTTTCTTTGGACGGAGCTGGCGTGGGGGGAGTTGTAGGGGCCGGTGCTGGGGCTAAGGGATGGTTGGGCTGAGGTTCATAGGGTTGGGGCTCGTTAATTTTTTGAATTAGTATATGGGTATAGGATTAGATTAAGGGAAATTATAAAAAATCAGACATTTAATTTTTCAAGTTCAAAATTCAGGTGTAGACCTTATTTAATCAAAAATTAGGTATTGAATTAATAATTAAATATTATACCCACCCTATTTAATCTCAAACAAATCCTAAATCATTTTTTTTCTATCTTCCTCCCTCTCTCCTTCCCCTCCCTTCTTCTCCTTCCCCTTCTTCTCCCCCGTCAGCGTCGTCGACGACGCTGCTCGAATTGCAGCATCGCCTCCCCTCCCTCGTCTTTCAGCGTCGACGACGCTGCTCCGTTTAGCAGTGTCGCGTCGCGACGCTGCAGTTCTCGCAATGCTGCTGCGCCACCGAGCAGCGTCGCGGCCGACGCTGCTGTGGGTGTGTGTGCTGCCAGTGTGTGTGTGTGCAGTGAATCCGGTGGAGTTGTGGTGTTGG
>CAIGRO010283003.1:0-14380 GCA_903798355.1 Fraxinus baroniana | reverse complement strand
GATATGCAAATTATATCTCAATCAAAGGAAGGATTGATTACAAAAAATTTTAAGCCACCGCAATTACCTCATTATTATTGTTTTATGTTATCTAAATTCCAAAGTTATCTAAATTCTAACCTTAAATCATTTCCATTTTGCCTAAAATTCTTATGTTGATTGGATTGATCTCTTGAGATTCTTCATAATCCTTTCTTGACCCTCTTATTTGAAAGGGAAATTGGGTGGTTGTTGATCCGTGCATGGACTAGAAAAGGACATGTAAGTTTTGTCCGAAACCTTATAACCAATTACACATACCAACAAACATCTTTAAATTTATTTNATATTATTAATATTTAATTAAATATAAAAAGTCTGTATGTATATTTAAAATATCTGATTTTGGAAAATTAAAACATAAAATCTGATTTTAGAATTTCAACCTTCAAAAGTAGGATTTTGTGTAATTACCACAATTTATTTTTCCAGCGTTTTAAGATATTTTAATTTTTTCTCTCTCTCTCTCATAAATGACATATCACGAATCAATAAAAACATTAATCATGATTCTGGATGACGATGAAACATGAGATATACATTTGTTCTTTCACTCTTTAAATTATTTAATTAAAGATCGTGTCAAATGTCCCTTCCTATATCTTTCTTTATTTTTATTTGTATAAAAATTACTGCCCTCTCGTGATATTTTGAATTTGGGAAAAAAGGTTCACACCCTAAAAAAAGTTTATTAACAAAAAAGTAATTTTTCAGTTGACACATTATCTCAGCTAAGCATACACTAAATACGGGTTTAGGGAATGGTAGATCTTTTCCTTCACAGCTCCTGCAAAGAGGAAATTATGACGGGCCCCTAGAAATAATTTTGCCTGCATGTCCCACATTCATGACTATTTCCAATTGGTTTCTATATATATATATATATATATATATTGTATCTATGTCCTTGTGTATTTAACATTATGAGATGTTGGCATAGTCTTTACATTTTTTTTCTCTATGGACCAGGAAAAAATCTCAATATCCATCATAATATCTATCAATTTATATATATAGTCATTGTATGATGGGGATTAAAATAGAATACTTAGTAGATTTCGATAATAAGTTTGTAAAATGTGTGGTTGAAAAATTGTGAAATGTGAATTCCATAAAATTTGTAGTTAAAATTAATTGTTGATTTTAATTTAAATTAAAAATAAGATTTTAATCTCTACTAGACAAGGGCCTACTTTCTTCTAAAACGAAGTGTTGACTTCAGTCCTACATTGTGTGACATGCCCATGGATTGAGGAGAAAAAGGTCTTGACCCGTACGTACATACATACATACATGTACATATACATAAACAAGGATCTGAGGGAGGGAGATGTAAAATGGAAGCTAAGAAGTGGATTTGAATAAAGAGAAACGTGCATGATGGGTTGTTGGAGGAGGCTGAGCACATACTTTTAATGCATGACAAAACAGGGTCACCACTCAAAGCTTTTGGGGCTGGAAAGAGACCTCCACTTTAGTTTAATTTTGCAAAATCAAGCAATGCTATGTTGGAACATACGTGCCTCTGTGGACCAGCTGCCCCATTGATACCTTATACTTTTTTCTCAAAGAAGATGCTGCAATAAAATAGAAAATGACTTGGACACAAATTCAGTACTAACTGTATCAGTGTATCGGGTCGTGTAGGGCTAAGCCGGCTCATATCATGAATCGTTAAATGACGATCGGACATCTTATATGATAGCTTTTTGGGCTCGGTGAACTTGACTATCTGGTATGCGCGAGTCTATTTGTTACGTCTCTAGCACATTTTGACACTTTTTGTAAAAGTATAAAACGTTTCATCGACATGCGTAGCAATTGGGGGAGGCAAACAGACACCAAGTGAATCTGTGTATATATTGTACCCCACCAATATCCTTGTGGATCTTATTTTTGTGTATATGCTTTGGATGCTTAATTTTCAACCCTTTAGGCCAAATGTCAACCTTATGAAATCTAAAAGTCAATTGCTTTTCACCCCCCTCTCTCTCTTCCTCGGATTCTTTCTGATGAAGGATTGATAGTGGTGGGGAACACTTTCAATTCAGACAAAAGTTAATTAGGTTGTTGCCTGTCGACCTTTTATATTTTAGGGTTTTTAGGTCTAATCTCTAAGGCTAAATCTTTTAACACCACAATAAAAAACAAAGAAGATTTGTCTAGTGTGGAGACTTGAGATTAAAGCCTCTTAACCAACGTTGTTTCTTGCTAATGTGGCATGTTAGAATCATATCAATAGGACCCTAATTAATGAAATTTTGTAATGCTACTTAGCTTCTATCGAAAGATAAAAATACAACAGCGTAAAGTATAACAGATAAAATTTTAACTTAATTTTTTATATTAATTCGATTTGGTGTAGTCAAGAACGGATCCAGAACTGAATTAAAGGTCGGGCTAATACGTAAAAAAATTCCATCCCTGAGTGTAGTGCAATTCAATGTATCAAACATGACTATGAAATTTTACAAGAATATGCACGCAAACACAATGTGTCGTTCGTAATGTTTTTGAGAGTCTTGGTTGAATATATTTATTATTTTGTTATAAAATAATAATCCGATGTAATTTTTAATTTTAAAAAGTAGTGTATAAAAAAAATTTTCGTCAATTTTTTTTCTATCGTTCAAGCCAAAAGGTCCCGGGAAATTGAAATATTTCTAACTAAAGTCTAATAATATGACCTATTTTTGTTAGCAAAGTGTGGAAGTTTTTATTATTATTATTTTTTATTTTTTATTTTTGTGCTAGTGGTTGCCTAATCTCAATTTTCCGACACTTTGTACATCTGTCACATCACTTCGTCAGACATTATTAATTAATTGATAATCACCAATGATCATTAACATCCAAATTGTTTTAACGAATAATTTAAATACTTATAACATGTCCCCATGAGTTAACAGTTTGTTTTGAGAATATTAATTTTAAAAATCCAATCCCTCGCACTTGAGACAGCTTAGAGTGTGTTTGGTAGATATTAAAATTGGATTAAAATTGAAAAATTAGTCGTCATTGTTGACTTTTATTAAACGAGCGAGACCCAATAACGATTATATTTTCAATTTTAATCAGTTTTTGAACTTTACCAAACAGGCTCTTAATTTCTTCACTTACGAGATGTTTTGCTCGTAAATTCTAACTAAAAAAAAAATTAATAATGATTTCGAAATTGTAACCGAACGCCTTCCATTGGTTTGTATCCTATTCATAACTAGAAAGTTTATCTGAACCTTTCCAAGTCGACGCTAGAATATCATAAATAAGAAGCGCCGGAAATCCGATATCATATCTAATTGAGTTTCATTTAAAAATGTTATTTTTGTTAAGACTTAGTCAAAATTAATTAGCCAGAGGTGTGGAATTTTTACCTCGGAAAATTAATCCAGAGTAGAAAAATGTGTTAATAATCAGGTCTAACAATTGAATTAATTAGTGCCTAAAGCGTAATAATGATATCATGTTGAGGGAAGCATGCATGTTTTCAAATTAATAATTAATTCTATGAATTCTTCAGTGCATGTAATTGCTGTCTTTGTCTTGTTTTATTCCTGCCAAGCATCATAATTAATTTTGCATGGATTTTGAAGGTCAATTATTTAATTCTTGTAGAATAAATAATTTTTGATAGATCAAAGTAAAAATAAAATATAGACACAGTTCTCATACATAATTATTTATTATTTAACTAAAATAAAATAAGAAATCACTTTTTGCAATAATTTTTTTTCCTATTCTATTTCTCTCGAAAATATTTTCTCCAACCAAATTAAGGAAACATGTTATGCTTGATACCAAGCTGAATTTGAAGTAATATTTACAAGTTCTTCACTGGTAAAATATCTGTAAATTTATGAAAGATTGAATTTTTCCCCCAAATTTATCTTCCAAGTATTAGGGCTTGTATGGAAGATTTGTTTGAAATTATTTCCAACCACACATTTATAGGACTGGTAATTTATTTATTTTTTTTCCGATTTTTTAAACACTCATTCTAAAAATATCAATTTTCACTTAAAAAAAAAATCTCTTATACACACATGTACAGTGTTTCTTTATCGTCATACTTTTACTATTCTAATTAGTTCATGTTTAAGCCTCATTCCCTAAAAACTTATTTTCGATCAAATATTCTCCCATTAAAATAATATTGTAAGTAAACTTTAAAATCTTCTCTATTTTTTTAATTATACAATTTCAAAATATCACTATCAAAAAATAATTTTTTTTTTCAAAATGCTATTTATAGTCGCGGTGCAATAGTCATCATATGTGTAACTTTGTTATTGATGCATTAGCTCGTAATTTGAGATAACAAAATTACATAGAATTAATGCCTAAAAACAAGTTACCGCATAAAATATCACGCAGGGCGACTATTCTAGTCGTCCACTACTAATAGCATCATACTTTTTCATAATATGTCATCTCAAAGAGTTAATCGTCCTAATGGTCACTGAACTTATGTCTATATTTTCGATTGCTCACTTAAACTTAAAATGACTATTTTTTACTATTAAATTTATTCAAATGTTGAACATTCCTCACTAAACATCAATTTTAAATCCTTAACAAAATCAGTGACATGACTAACGAAATGCACATGTGACGCTTCATCATGCCGTCAACAAATTATCTCGTATTCAATTGCTCGCTAAATTTTTAAAAAATCTTCAATTGTTCACTAAATTTTGAAAAAAGAGTTCGATTGCTCATTGAATTTGAGGTGGTTGAATTTTAGCCACTAAACTTATAAAAATTGATGGCGGCCAATTGTTCTTTCAAAAATGTGTATTGCAAGCACACGTGTCATGTAAAGGTAATAAAGTGGACAAGTGAGTCCGATTTGTCGATCCCATGAGAAACACAATCTATCATCCGTTGAGCCCATGAGTTCGTTAATACAATTTTATAGAATTTTAAGCTGAAAATACAAAACCATTTAATTAAATTTATTACGTGTTGCGTTACAAAAATCATTTAATTAATTTTTTGTGTTTTATTATAAAAATTCAAATTTTGATTAATTATCTATTTCGTCGTCAAAATTCATTTAATTAAATTTATCATGTGTTTCTTGCAAAATTTAAATTTTATTTTAACAACAAAACACACAATAAATTTGAATTTTTCAAATGATGAAAATAATTTAAAATTATACAAAAATGTGTTAAAGATTAAATTTAATTATCGTGTAATTTAGTAATCATTTTTCGTGGAATCGACAAAGTGAACTTGCTTGTTTACTTTATTACTTTTCGCGATCCATGCTTTTGTTTTACACATTTTTCAACGAACAACATGCTGCCGTTATTTTTATAAATTTAGTGGCAAAAATTCATCTCAAAGTTCAACGAGTAATCAAATACGTTTTTCAAAATTTAGTGAGCAATCGAATACTTTTTTAAAGTTAAGTGAATAATTAAAGACGTGACAATTTGACACCACATGTACATTATATTAGTTAAGTCATTAATTATGTAAACTGCTTAAAACGAATGTTATGTCGTGAATAATGTTTAACGTTTGACTAAATTGAATGACCAAACTCGATATTTTAAACGTTAACAACAAACAAAGAAACAGACAGAATTTCAGTGACCATTGGGACATTTAACAGCTCAAACAAACAGTTAATATTTATTTTAGTTTAATCATTTTCTTTGAAGTTCTCGAAATTGCTGTCTAAAATACAGACAAGGAGACCCTCTCTCTCTCTCTCTACATTTCACTTTCCATACCAACTGAGCTCTCTCTCTTCTTCTTGGCTTCACCATATCACAATCTTGATGAGTGAGAGAGGAAGAGAGCCTCCCTGCCTGTTCATGCAACATCTACAAACTCTTTAACAAACACAAACAAGCAGAGTTTTGGGGGGTTTTCTGAATGGCACTTTTGATGCACAGAGAGAGCAATAGTTGCGGAAGTTACAGTAAACAGCAAATGGATGCTAGCAAGTATGTGAGGTACACACCAGAGCAAGTGGAAGCCCTGGAGAGAGTCTACGCAGAGTGCCCAAAACCGACTTCTTTGAGAAGGCAACAGCTCATTAGAGAGTGTCCCATTCTTTCAAACATTGAACCTAAACAGATCAAAGTCTGGTTTCAAAACCGCAGGTATTTATTTATCCAAAAATCACTAGCTCATGAAGGCCATTTTTGTACTTTATCTCCGGTGTTTATGAGGCGTATTCCAGGTGTCTAATGTTTTTCGTTGAATCCAAGTTTTGTTATTTTCCCAATCTTTTGTATCTCTTTACCTTTTTGTAGATTCAGAAATAACTATTTCTGAATACAAGCTTTCTGTAAATTTTTTTACAGGAAAAAGATTTATTTTCTTAATAATGTCTCTTATCCTTTTGAACTCCATTTTTTTTTTTGGGAACAAGAAAAGCCTAAAAGAGCACTTTTCAGTTCTTGCCTTAAGACTGGAGTTGGCCGTGTATTATTTTTCGGTTAGATTGTTCAAAGAATTTGGTTGACACTTAGCTTTGGATTTGCTTTCCCTTTTTGGTCAAGTTATTTTTCTTTACTATTGAAGGCCAGAAGTTTGCATAGAATGTTGAGAATGCAACTGAGATTTTTCTGTCAAAAAATGCAGTTTGATAAGGCTGGTTTGCTGCATTTGTTTTTATATATATTTTAATTTATTATTGAACATTTCTATTTTCTTTATTATTCTATTCTGTAATATGCAAAATTATATTGTGATGACCAAAACGTGTAATTGAATTATTTCACTTGTTTTTATCTGTCTTCATCATCCAGGTTTCTGTATGTTAAGTAACATGTTCTTGATTTTGGTTTTAGTGTCTTCCTAACTTCTACTTGATTTAAAATTATTTGATTTAATGCGTGGGGGTGGGTTCTTGTTGATTTTATCTAATAAAATTTCTAACAATTTTCATTTGCTGCACCGAATCAAGTTACTTCATATTCTGTCAGTAGCCTTCCTTCAACATATGATATCAAATTTGTTACCTCAACTCTATGGCAGCTTGTTTATATGAGCAAAGTGGTTGAAAAGATTATGTGACATTTATAAGTTCATTGTCATTATATGGATCCAGTTTTTACCTCACTCTACAAACCTAAAAAGCGATGCGTTCTTTTAAGATTATCATAAATTGTTCTTCTGCTCACTAGTTGAATATTCTCCTTGAGATAAAAACGAATAGTCTAAGAACTGAATTATTGAAAGCGATCGATTAGAAAAACTACTAAAAGTTTTCTTTTATAGATGCCGTGAAAAGCAGAGGAAGGAAGCGTCTCGTCTCCAGACTGTTAACAGGAAGTTGAGTGCCATGAACAAGCTGTTGATGGAAGAGAATGACCGCCTCCAGAAGCAGGTCTCACAGCTGGTTTATGAAAATGGTTATATGCGCCAACAATTGCACACAGTGAGTTTTCTTATTTTATTAGCCTAATAGGAATTCTGTTTTGAGCTTAGTATAATTTTTTCTCACATCCTTGAATAATGCTTCATGTTTTCCTTGAATAAATCAGCAATTATCTGTGACTACCAAATCTTATTCTTCTTCTTCATTTTTTATTTTTTTTGGCCTTTTTATTTTGCAATGAATCTCACGTTTATGGTTTGTAATAGGTAAGTGCACCGACCACTGATACTAGCTGTGAATCTGTCGTCATGAGTGGTCAACAACAACAGAAAAACATAGCACCTCAGCATCCAGAAAGGGATGCTAATAGCCCATCTGGGTAATTGACGATGATTCCTTTTCCAATCTGAACAGCACACCATTAGTATTTTGGTTTGTTGGTCTAAACACTTACTGTCTAACTGAAGCTTGCTTTTTTCTTCGTTCGTATCTCAGTCTTCTTGCTATAGCTGAGGAGACCCTGGCAGAGTTCCTTGGAAAGGCTACAGGAACTGCTGTCGACTGGGTCCAAATGATAGGGATGAAGGTATATATTTAAATTCCTTGCGGTGATTCTGATTCTCTTTTCAGATGTTTATTTGGATTAACATCGTGTGCCTTGAACTGAAACTTTTTATTTTCTTGTAGCCTGGTCCGGATTCTATTGGCATTGTTGCTGTTTCACGCAACTGTAGTGGGGTAGCAGCACGAGCCTGCGGTCTCGTGAGTCTCGAACCGAGTAAGGTAATATTGTCTGTTCTACCATTTTTTGTTTGTGATAAAAGTCAAGATTTGTGCTTTAACATTTTTTGTTCCATTAAAACTCTAGAAACTTTTTTACACAGGTTGCCGAGATTCTAAAAGATCGTCTTTCTTGGTTTCGCGATTGTCGTTGCCTTGATGTTGTGAGCGTGATTCCTACAGGAAATGGAGGGACTATAGAGCTCATATATATGCAGGTTTTTGTCTTTGCATAAAATTCTATCCTTGAACTTGGAATGTATTAGCTTCCAGCAGTGTGCGTAACTGGTTTTCAATGTGTTTTTTTCTTAGACTTATGCACCAACAACATTGGCATCGGCTCGTGACTTTTGGACATTGAGATATACTACAAGTTTGGAAGATGGAAGTCTTGTGGTGAGCACATTTCCAAAAAATTCCTACTAAATTCGTAGTTGCTACTAGAAATCTGTCTGTTTAACTATGCAACTACAAGAGATAATGAATGAAAGCTAAAACTTGCTGATATTGGCTGAAGAGAATTGGGTTCTGTAACGACCCGGGTTACTTGTCCATACCGTTACATATACGTATTGTTCGCTCCATGATAGCTTAAACCCATCTTATCCTTCACGACTAATTGGTATCAACATTCAGTTTAAGTCTCTAAGGTAGAAGTCTTTGGTTCGAATCCTGGGAACGTGATAAAAAGTTGTGAGAGATAAGATGACTGATATAACGGCTTGGGCACAAGGCCTTGGTCACTACTCGATCTCTATGTCCAAGCCGTTAATTTATGTACTGTCCTAAAAGAGCTAATTGCTCAATTGATACCAAAATTCAACTTAAGTATCTCATAAGGTAGAGATCTTTGGTTTGAATCTTGGGGACGCGATAAAAATCCGTGATGGGTAAGATGGACTAGGCTCTCCAAGAGTGGAAGGTACATAAGTTAACAGCTTGGGCATAGAAACTGAATCCTTACAAGTTTCCTTCAGTGCATAAGTTAACGGTTTGGGTATAAGAGCTGAGTCCTTACACGTTCCCTTCAAAGGAAACTTCCTTGTGTAAAATTTCTTTAGCTATACACTTTTGGTATATTTAGTAAGATGGATTAGACGGCATCTGACCATCAATTATGTATCATTTTTAACCCGGTAAATGTTAATTTGCAGATATGCGAGAGGTCTTTAACATCGTCCAGTGGTGCCCCAACAGGGCCTACAGCTCCATGCTTTGTAAGAGCTGAAATGCTACCTAGTGGCTGCCTGATACGTCCCTGTGAGGGTGGTGGCTCCATCGTTCACATTGTTGATCATTTTGACTTGGATGTGAGAAATAAATTCATCTAGTTTTTTTTTTTTTTATGTAATATTTCTTTCTCCTAATTCCTAATATATCTGTTATTTTTTTATACAGGCATGGAGTGTTCCTGAAGTTCTAAGGCCACTTTATGAATCTTCTAAAATCCTTGCACAGAAGATGACTATGGCTGTAAGAATTTCTTTGTTCTGCGCATTATTTGCTTAGCTTTATCTTGGATACTCAATGTATTCTCTATTTTGCATTCAGGCCTTGCGACACATAAGACAGATTGCGCAAGAAACCAATGGAGAAATTCAATGCAGTGGCGGTCGCCAGCCTGCCGTTCTGAGGGCATTGAGTCAAAGATTATGTAGGTGAGAAATCTTGGATTGTGTTTTAAAACATTATGGATATCATCAATTTAAAAAGATAAAAACGGAACCTAAATATTGTCCAAAGTATTCTTTCAAGACGAGGGGGGTACTTTGGTGGCACCACACTGGTAATATACAAACTTATTCCCTTTTTCCTGTTGAAGTAGTTATCTATTGTACAGGTATTTCATATATAATTCTGATGTAGCTTTGAAAGGTTTCCATTTACTTGTTTTTCGACGTTTAACAATTTTGGGACTGTATCAGGGGATTTAATGATGCTGTTAATGGGTTTGTCGATGATGGTTGGTCGATCCTGGGTGGTGATGGGGTCGAAGATGTAACCATTGCCATAAATTCATCTCCGAGCAAATTTCTTGGTTCCCAGCACAACACTCTGTCCATGCTCCCTTCTTTTGGGGGCGTCCTATGTGCTAGAGCATCAATGCTTGTTCAGGTTTGTTTTCATATATTAATTTTCCAAGGATGAAATAGGGTTTGTTGAGTGATTTACAAGAATGCTGTTTCCAACTTATTTTGTTTACAGTTGGCAGTTGCAGTGCGTTGACAGATAATGTTGTTTACTTTTTGGTAATTTATTACACAGAATGTCCCCCCTGCATTGCTTATTCGTTTTTTGAGGGAGCATCGTTCTGAGTGGGCTGACTATGAGGTCGACGCTTATTCTGCCGCATCTCTTAAAGCTAGTCCTTATGCAGTTCCTTGTGCAAGGCTTAGCGGGTTTCCTGGCAGCCAAGTCATTTTACCTCTTGCCCAGACTGTAGAGCACGAAGAGGTACCCAACATGATTATCTTTGACATTGAGTACAAGTCTAACATGTTCGGTAGGAAGGATCTCATAGCACTCAACTCATCAAGGAAGAAATAGAAGCTAAAATTTTGTCCACTATGGTAGTCAGTCCTGTCTAGTATGCATACCAAACATGCACGTCTAAGTCTTGCATTGACATTTTTTGTTGCTATAATGATCTGTGAAATCTTTTTGTTTGACCCTAGTTCTTGGAGGTGGTTCGCTTAGAGGGTCATGCATTCTCACCAGAGGACATAGCTTTGTCACGGGACATGTACTTGTTGCAGGTTTGTTCACTGTTTAATTAGACATTTTTTTTTTGAATTGTAAATAAAAAAGACAGAGACTTTGGTCCATGTAACTTTTATGATATTAATTTAATTTTGTAACCATGGCAGCTATGTAATGGGGTTGATGAGTCAACTTCCGGTGCCTGTGCTCAGCTCGTCTTTGCACCAATTGATGAATCATTCGGTGATGATGCTCCTTTGCTTCCATCTGGTTTTCGTGTTATACCGTTGGATGCTAAAACAGTTGGGTGACTTTTTACTTTCAAATGTTATTAAATTTCAAGTGACTGTTGTATTTGTTCAGGTTGTATAATAATTTTATCTCGATCATGATGAAGGATGGGGCTGCAGCAACTCGGACATTGGATTTGGCATCTACCCTTGAGGTGGGACCTAGTGGAGCTCGTACAGCTGGTGAAGTCGATTCGTGTAATCAGAGTCTTAGGTCTGTTTTGACTATCGCATTCCAATTTACTTTTGAAAATCACTATCAAGACACTGTAGCTGCTATGGCCCGTCGATATGTGCGTAGTATTGTGAGCTCTGTTCAGAGAGTTGCTATGGCAATTTCTCCATCTCGACTCAGCTCCCAAACGGTACCAAAGACTCTTCCTGGTTCACCAGAGGCTGTTACGTTGGCACGGTGGATTTGCAGGAGCTATAGGTATAACTTTATATAATCGATTAATATTTAGAGATTGTTATGTGGATTGGACCTTACTAAATTTAAGAGCAAAACTAAGTGTAACAAAACCGAAACACACACACACACATCCACACAAAAACACAAACGCAGACACTTGCAGTGTTCGCTTTCAATGTGAGAACTACGTCCTCTCTTCACTGCGTTTTCACTAAAAATTAGAAGAAAGTTACAGTTGAGATGTCAAGGCTCTCACTCAAAGTTAAAAAAAGCCCCACCTGTTATTCTTTATCTAATAGAAATAATAGGAAATATAACACAAAATATAGACAGTATAACAAGGCTTCAAGCAGTACAACAAAGATGCATCATTAGAGTGTAATTGATGTACTAAGAAAGCATAAGCCTTCTACTAAATTAAGCTTTGATAAATTATGGACCTCAGTGATCGTTTACAAGCTTGACTATTCGAGCCTGTTGCATATTGGATTCTTCTATACTTGCAGTGATTTTGCCATGAAAGATTTTCTGAATAAAATATTTAAAATACAAACTATGGATATAAAGCCAAGGTCCTTAGTAGACAAATTCTCGTGCTTTTCTAATGCCTGTTTTGTATTCAGGATGCACACCGGGGGAGAATTCCTTCAGATTGATTCGGAAGCTGGTGATGGTGTTTTGAAACAACTGTGGCATCATAGTGATGCTATTATGTGCTGCTCTGTCAAAATGAATGTTAGTGATGCCAATTTTTTTATCCTTAATTCTCTTTCTAGGCTTATGTTTTGAGTAAAAGAGAGAGTACACTACGTGACCAACTAACTTCTGGTTGCAGGCGTCTGCGGTTTTCACATTTGCAAACCAGGCAGGTCTCGACATGCTTGAGACTACACTTGTGGCACTTCAGGATATAATGCTCGAGAGGATTTTGGACGAAACTGGCCGAAAGCTACTCCTTTCAGAGTTCTCCAAGATAATGCAGCAGGTTAGTCCCTCAATTCGTCTGATAATTTTTTATTTTCAAATTTCACTGCAAATCCTGATTCCATTGTTTTTAGCAAGAAGATTCACTGTGTTTGCTTATTATTTTTCTTGTAATACAGGGATTCGCCTATCTGCCAGCAGGAGTGTGTGTTTCGAGCATGGGCAGGCCTATCGCTTATGAACAAGCCATTGCGTGGAAGGTTCTGAACGACGATGACTCCAATCACTGCCTTGCTTTCATGTTCGTAAACTGGTCCTTTGTCTAAATGCAATAGATGAGCATTAAGACTTTGCAACATTCTGTAGCTTTAGCTTTTTTTATGTACTTGTTCTACTTTGTTGAAAGCACATATAACATATAACTAGGTTCTGAACTTGACCTCGTATCTATTTGGATGTATGTCCTATCCATCTAGTTCAACTAATTCAAAAGTCAGTATTGTTCGCATGCATTATTTTCGTAAATTTATGTGTTTTAAGACTTTTCGTCCAACATTGTCAGCTTGACACGTGCATTATTTTCGTAAATTTACATGTTCACTTTTCGACCATCATTGGGTCTACTGCATTTATTTCATATTCACAAATTCTAACTCCATATTGCTTATGAATTGGAGGGGATAACATCTATATGTACACAAGGAATTTTTGCCAGAAACCATACAGAATACACACGAGGTGGGCTCCATTTTATTTTCACAATATTTAAATCACACGTGAACCACCTCCAATCGAGTATTATGTATAGTTTTGGCGCACAGAAAATTTCATTGGAGGGACATGAGTTTGAAATTCTACTAGACTGACAAATACATGAACCGAGCTGCTCTACTAGGCCAGTAAAAGGCCGGGCAGAGCAAATGTGAGATGAGGGTGAGTGTTTTAACATTTTGAGGGGTGAGGGGAGGGGGGTTTAATGATGTGGGTCCCGTCGCTACCAGGCCTTTTACATGACCCGAGCTGCTCTACTAGGCCAGTAAAAGGTTGGACAGAGCAAATGTGAGATGAGGGTGAGTGTTTTAACATTTTGGGGGGTGGGGGGAGGGGGGTTTAATGAGGTGGGTCCCGTCGCTACCAGGCCTTTTACAAGCCTGGTAGAACAGAATTTTCCCAAATGCATAGCCCATGTTTTGCATTCCATTAACTACACAATTTGCAGTTAGTATCCACTAGTTTTTATCACACTAGCTTGTAATGAAATCCAAACGAGCAATCGAATATCGAGGTAGTCTTTACAGATGTCTCTTTCATTCTGGTACAGTACAGAGTGCTGCCAGAATTGTTCCTTTTTGTTCATATGGTCCCCTGCACTTTCTTTCTCAACTTTCCCTTTCTCACTCTCCTTTTTCTGGTGAGAAAGACAGAGATTCAGGCGAGCGTGCAATTTGAATCCTTTTCATGTCAGCACTGTTGTGTTAAAGAAAAAAGATTAAAGTTAGCTTAGAATATTGGGTTTATCAAAGCGATAAAGACAATGCGAGGTTCAAGATTCAGAGAAGGGACTAGGGTGTCAAGTAATGATAAACTTTGACCAAATTTGCTGTTCTTTTAGTGCTTTCTTGTGCAAGGGGAGAAGAGGGTTCGATGCAAATAATCATATTGAAGGAGAATTTGGTTAAAAGGTCTTCAACTTAATATTTCAAGTTTAAAATAGGATAATTGGCGCAAAACGTCCCTACCTATGACGGGTATTGTGTAAAACATCCTTACGTTTGATTTTTTGGTGCAGAACGTCCCTACCTTTGCATTTTCTTGCTTAAAACGTCATTTTCACTAATTTTTAACATAAAATGACCATTATACCCTCATCTATAAATAAAAATAAATAAATAA
>CAIGRO010282986.1:0-12039 GCA_903798355.1 Fraxinus baroniana | reverse complement strand
CTCCAACTAGGAATCGAACTCCCTATACTGAGGTTGCAAGCCCAGCAATGTCCTTCCTTTACCAACTTGGATGTGCCTCGGGGAAGGGAGAATGATTTCATTCTTACAAGTTTTGGAGGAGAGTATCAACCAAAAGTTTTAAGGTGAATTTAAGGTAGCCCTTGTTTGAAATCACTCTTTCAAAATCGTTGTACTCATTTTCAATCCCACTTTTTCACTATAAATATTATTCACGTAAATTTAAATTTTTTTCATAATTTTTAATCACACATTCTCCAAAACATTACTATTTAAAAATTCATTCTCTTGAAAATTTGACAGTCAAACGCGGGGTTATGAAAAAAATCTTTTATTTTTTAGCAAGGTGATACATGAATTTTAACATCTATTCGAGAATCGATTATAAATTGAATTCAAGCCAAAAACTCTTTTAACTGAAAAATATTTGTAAAAGTATAAATTAAATCATCCATGTTTAAAATAATACCGACATTGGAACTTAAAATCCTTTGATATTCTAGTACCAACGATCTCATCTATATTTAAGTGATAATAATGTTTGAACTTATAATTTATATCAATTCAGCTACAGATAGTCTCGCATATATTATGTAAATAGTTATGTTTGAACTTAAAATCTCTGTCTATTCTGGTATGAATTATCTCGTATCTATTATGGTACAAATTATGTCGTCCATATTTTATCCCCAGTTCGACGACCATCGTTTGAAAACTCTTTTTTCTATTTTCTATGTACTAATGTTTAATCACATATTCACATAATAAAATATTTTACACGTAAACTCCTTACTTTTTAACTGCCTCATTCATATTCAAGTAATAACTATGTTCGAACTTAAAATCTTTGTCTCTTCCGGTACCAATTATATCTTCCATATTTTAAGTAATAATAACATTGGAACTTAATTTCTTTGTCAGCTCTTGTATGAACTACCTCGTTCATGTTTCAGGTAATATCTATTTTTAAACTAAAAATCTTGGTCTATTTTGATACGAATTATCTCATCCATAATTCAAGTAATAATGATGCTAGATCATAAAATCTTTGTCAAATACTATACGAACTACCTCCTTTAAAAGCTATTCCGAATAAGTAAATTTATGGTCAGAACGCCAAACAGTTCCTTAAGAGTTATCCTAAAATTGAATTGAAAGCAAGGTTAAATTCACCAACGACCATTGAACTTTATACTTTTGGTGTCATCATGGTCACACAATTTAATTTTGCTTCACCATGTTCACCCAACGTTATACTTAGTGTCACCATGGCCGACTAATTTGATTTTATTTTATCATGGTCATTTAATTTCATATAACGTTTCACCATAACCACTAAACTTCTTTTCATCATTTTCATTAATTTTAAAAGGAGGTAAAACATCAACTTTGCATTATATATTATTTATATGTGTGTAACAAATTTTAAAAAAATTAAAATAAAAACTTATTTTTAAAAAAACTACTTAGAAAAATAAAATAAAATAATAAAATAAAAATTTATTTTAATATAAACGTTATTAAAATTTTGAAAATAACTTTTATTTTTTTTAATTTTATTTTCTATATATAATACAAAATTATCGTTTTACTTCTTTTAAAATTTGTGATTTGGGTGTCCATGATGAAATGTTATATGAAATTAGGTGGTTGGGGTGAAACGTTAAATGAAATTAGACGGCACGATGAAATAAAATAAAATTGAGCGATTGATACTAGAGAGCATTTGGTGAAAATTAAAATTAGATTTTTAGTAGATTGTCATAAAAGTTTTTGAATCATAAAGATGTAATTAATACTGATTGTTTGATTTTAATTTGAATTAAAATTAGGGATCAAATAGTGACTAAATATAAAGTACCTGATTATTGTGAAACAAATTCAAATGAAATGAAATGATTAATATAAAATTGAGTGGTTATAGATCGATTTTACGCACTGAAAGCTTCAAACTCAATCTTCGGATGTGATACCAATACAAACCCCAATCATTCATCTTCTTCACGTTCTCACGCCAATCTTTCTGCACATTTATGCCAATCCCCATTTGTGCCACCAAAAATATATTAGCTACTCCTTTGCCATCTGGTCTCGATTCCGGATTTCATTTGCCACTGTCATACAGATACCCTACAGTTACAGGCGCCCAATCGCCATTCGGCTTTCGAGCTTCAGATTCTAGTCGGAGCTCCTCATCTTTTCTCGAATGTAAGTAAAAATGTATTGCAAGTTTTAAGTTTTTTTTTTGATGAAAGGGAAATCTATTCATTATTGGAGGGTGATTTTATGATTTCATTTGTCTTTAGTTTTTAGCTTGATTGACGTGGTGTAATTGTGAATTTTATTGATGTTTATTGTTTCGATTTCGTGTTGGAAGGTGAACATTGTTTCCCAATACTAATTTCAATGGTGTTGATAATGCAGAATTTTTGTTTTTTTTTTCTGTCATCAGCCTAGACATCTCAATAGCTCTTGACTCCTGTTCTTCTTTACTGTACTTTGTGTGTGTGTGTGATTTCTGTTGGAAATTGGTTTAAAAAGAGAAGGGAAAAAAAAAATAAGTATGAAACCATGAAGTGTGAAAAGTGACTTTGTGTCAATTTCGGCCAAATTTTCGGACTTCGTCTGATAAATTATGTAAATAATTAAACTAACCTGTTTTAATCGTCGAGTAAATCGTCAGAGTGTATTTGGAATTTCAAAATCAATTTCGGATGAATGAGTAGTCCAAAGTTGGAGGAAAAGTAGAATTTTCTGCACTTAAGACCGTCGCTCAAGCGACAGTCCGGCGTCAAGAGAGCGACGGACTCTCTGCTCTTGGCGCTCGAGTGACGCACGGGCGATAGACGAGCGACAGCAAAGGCTGCAGGCAAAGATTATTGAATTTTTTCTTATCAAAAAAAAAGATTATTGAATTTTGGGACGTGTCTCTTCACTCACAACCTTTCCTTCTCTTTAAATAAGATCATTTGGATGTCCTTTAACATATCCCAATCATATGCAATCATAGAATAACATAAAAAAAATTATATTTCCTTAGTCGAAATCTTGCATAAAATCTGTTATCATTTCATTCGAAATGAGTACAAAAGCCATATTTTTGTTCGTTTTTCTTGTGTGTTGGAGTGCTACAAACACAAGAAGGTAGTTGTTGTATCTTGAGGGTTGATTGCCATCATCTGTATATATCGTTGCGGGGCAAAACGACTCAACGAGAAAGAGTTCAACTTTTGTCTCGACTTTGAATTCATTTCCTTGGTGTTATTTTTGTCCATTTTCATTGGCATTTTAATATCCATTTATGTGGTGTTTATTATTCAATTTCCTGTCGTTGCTCTGTCCATTTTACAAAAACAATTTCATGGATGATTTTGTTGAGGATTCGATTGAGTATCCAGAATCTGAACATATAAAATATCCGTTATTTTACAAAGAATACTTAATAAATGGAAGGATTTTTCTTTTTCCCCCATAAGCAACCTAAAATATGTAGCATTAGTCTTGCTTTTAAAGAAAACATATCCTCCATTACATCCAATTACATCTGTATATATATGAGAATTTCAAGTATCTGCAGTATTCTTTTATGACATTGAAAGATACAACAAAAACAATATTGGCATGGTTGATAGGAAGGTCTCGGTAACAATAGAAACTATTAATGAAGAATTAAAGCTAAAACCCTGTTCATAAAACAATCTAAATTTTGGATGATCTGTAAATTTCGAGAGCTTTCATATTATTAGAGCACAAAACAAAATTGGACTCATATTTGATGCAATAAAAGTGTGAACTAAAGATGGAGTGATGTATACTGGTCTTCTTTGTAGTGATCTAGAAAATGGGGAAAAAGTGGCTTCATTTCTTAATTGCAAGTGCAATGAACATTAAATGAGTTGTCTACATTACAGATGAGGAAAAATTCGAGTATTGAATCATTTTCACGAGTGTCCCAAAACTTTTGGTTGCTCTATTTTTCATACTATGAAGGGAAAAATCGAAGCCAAAGTTGTCCACTTATTACCGTCTGTGTACCACATATTTTCAAATGTCAAAACTTTAGATGAAAACTTGAACTAATACACGAAAAAAAAAATTATAATAATATATCCTTTTAGTTGAGCTCACAAAGCTAGCAACAATGGATCTTTCTTCTTTTTGGTGGATGAGCATAATATGTATCGTACCTTTTCTTTTCTTCCGTCATTTTTTATGTCTCACTATTTGTATGGCCTCAATATTCATGTGTTTTCAGATATTTAAACACCAGGACTTGGTGATTATTGGTAAAAGACGGAATTACTTCTCTCTCTAAAAGACACCCTGAAAGTTTCATTGATTTTGCAGAAATAAGTAATATTTGATCTGTACATTTTCATTTTCTGAAGAGGTTCGTTATACTTTTCCCAAATGTTTGCTTGTAAGCCCATGCCCAACAATATATATACACACTGATACCTACGCACACACATGTATGTATGTGGCACGAGAAGCTCTTTTTCTTCGTTTTCATCAGAAGCACTATTCAGAACTGACTTTTGGTTGTAATATATTTTTGATGCAGTTGCAGCTATGGAGAATGGTGGTAGCCCAAGTTTATTTCCTTATCACCGCTGCAAAACAATTCACCTGGTTTGAATAATTTTCTTCTGTAAATCTCTGTTTCAGTCATCCTTAGAAATTTGAAGATTTTGCATCTTGGTTTGAAGGATACTCGAGGTTGCCTTCTCTTGCTCACAATTTCAAAGGCTTTGTGGTCTTATATAACCATCTATTCAGGTGAGGCATGCTCAAGGAACCCACAATGTAGAAGGAGATAAGAACTACAAAACATATATGTCTCCTGAATATTTTGATGCAAATCTTACACAACTGGGCTGGCAACAGGTGGGAAACAGCCAGTATTCTTTTGCACCTTACAGCTATCCCAATTACTTAACGTTCCAGATGACTTGTAACTTTTTTCTCCTGTATCAGGTTGATAATTTGCGTAAACATGTTCATGAAAGTGGGCTTCTCAAAAAGATTGAATTGGTTGTCACATCTCCTTTACTAAGGTAGTAATTCTAGTGTCGACTAATGCCTTTCCATTGGATAACTTTTTAAAATTAAGAATGTGCATGTCTAGTGGTGCTTGCAAATTTTTTTCCATTAGCTTGAAAAAGTCATCCACTATACGGGAAATGCCATAAAACTATTGAGACGCCACATTTTGGATGGGTTCATCTTATTTAAATTCCTGCTAGGCCTCATATTGCATGATGTTTCAATGGTAACATAAATAAGATAATATTACTATTAATACTGCTCTTATAGAACTTTCCACTGAAGTGCTGCATGTCTTACTAAAGAATAATTGCAGACATGGGTCGAAGGTGTAGTAGGAGGGATTTTTGTTATTTGCTGTGATTGGTTTATGTACCTTTTTCATGTGTCATAGCCTTGCTGATGAGAAGAGAATTCGTCTCTCTAATGTACAAACTCCCTCGAAGCTGCAAATTAGGAGTTACAAGTGTGTTTCCACAAGTTTTGGTCTGTTGGACGGTGTAGAAATGAGAAGTACGTAATGAAAATGTTGCACGCTGGTGGGAAAAATTTATAGTGGTGATGTCAAGTTTTTAGCCTCTTATGATTTTGCACAGCAAAACATATTTTTGTGCCCTGGTCTATATGCATTTCTAACCTTTTGAATTATGCAACTATGCCCACATTTATATTATCTTTTCTGTATTTTGAGTTTCTTTTAATTTTTAATTTTTCTTGCTTGTTATGATGTACTAGAGTATCAAGAAATGCAACAGCTATGTTTATTACCAACAGTAAAGATATATATGGTGGAATGGCAAAAATGTGTGACATCATATGTTCTTGCTATGAACAATGAATACTAATAGTGCCAAATGTTGTGTCTCTAGTGCTTCCAATTGAAACAAGCATACAAATGCATGCTCATAAATACTCTCCTCTTGAAAATATTACCCTTCCTTTTGAGAGAAGTGGTTTTTCCGCCTAGCGAAGAAGGGGAATTTCTTTCTATTGAAAGTTGCTTAGTAATAACTTCTGAAGTTCTACTCTTAGGAATTAGGAAAGTATATATGCACATTCATTGTCTTTCCACTACATATTGAACTGGGAATAAAATTGAACTATGTACTTCTATACGATAAACATAATATGTTTTTTTACATTAGTTCCTTTAGTCGTAAATGTCTGGGAGGCAAACAATTGTTTCTGGATCTTTGGTGGTTTAATTTTCAGAGTGAACTTGTTTGGTTCAGGTTTCGGCAATATTTCAGATTATTCAATGTGTAAAATTACTTAAGATATGGTAAAGGAGAAAAAAAGGATTCTTAGTACAACTTTCTTCTCTCTCTCCCTACCCACTTACCCAACATTTCTACTAAGGTCAGTGTAGTTGTATGTGAACCCAATGACAAAGGGATATCTTACATGACTTTTACTGAGGCCTCTTGAAGTTAAGTCAAGAATTTTCAATTCAACTCAACATATAGCGACATAGTAGCTTGAAATCATCTCAAGAAAATACACAACAGTGCAAGAAAATAAAATAAATAATTAGCCATGTTTCAGTTGAACTAACTTGCATATTACTCCCTTCCCCCATCCATCTGTAACCCTAGATCTAGGTTGTGCACTAGCACTTTACTCATTAATCAAAAGTCAGACTTGTGTTGAGTGAAGCTGGTTTTTTTACTTGATGATAGATCCATAAGTCTAGAAATTCATTTCAGCCAATTGAACTATTTCTTAATGTTGGTTGTGTCCATTCTTCTTCCTCGGAAAAGTGATATTCTGATATTCTCACAGGACTATGCAAACAGCTGTTGGGGTATTTGGTGGTGGCGACTATACAGATAGGTTGGATATACTACCACTGATGGTGGCAAATGCTGGAAATAGTGAGCGTGCTGCAATTTCAAGTCTTAATTGCCCGCTTATCCAAGCAGTGGAACTATGCCGCGAGCATTTGGTAGGTCTGAATGAGTTCACTCCCACATTTGACTTTCATCTTTTTTTGTCAAAAGGGCATATACCCACTCTTCACTGTTTTCTTTACTTTATTCTAATATTTTGTCCCATGCTTTTCAATTTTTTTCTGTTCATAATATTTTGTCCCATGCTTTTCAATTTCTTCCATGTTTGTAAGTCACATTTCCTCTCTCTCTCTCTCTCTCTCTTCCTCTCAAAGAAAAGGAATTATTTAAGATAGTGAGTCTGATCTATTATAGGATCTAGCAAACTAGAATCTTGCATAAGACACAATTGCGTTATCACCAGCTATGGTGTAGTCTGTTAAGAATTGGGTAAACAAAATTGTGGAAATGATTATTTTGTTTGAAACTTGGGAATTTGCAATATTCTGATGTGAATCTCAGTCTGTAAAAATAATTGTAGGAAGTATGCATATTTTGTCCCAGTAACTGATGGTTTAATCATAGTTGCTTATTTGTGTTTGGGATTTTCAAACAAAAATTATATGTTATTTTTCCTTCTGTTTTTTCCCTGTTGTTTACTTTATTTTCTCTCTTCCTCTGGAAATGTGTTTGCTTTAGGATATGCGAAAATGCAATGAGAACATGATTGTCAAATTGCTCATTTGCTGAATTACTTTATACTGGATTGTAGAATTCTGGCAGACGTTTTTGCTTACAGATTATGATACGTCACCGAAGTTTTACATCTTTCTTTTTTTACAATAAAATCATAAAATAATGTGGTAGAGTTAAATGTTCTACTGGGGTCCTATACTCACGTTTGAAGCCTGACAACTTCCTTCTTCAATAATGGTGGTTGTAGGGTATCCATCCTTGTGACAAGAGGAGAAGCATCAGTGAATATCAATGTCTTTTTCCTGCAATTGATTTTTCACTGGCAAGTACTTTGAATCTCTTACAAGTAATTGAAGTACTTATAGACGTGTTAAACACCAGTCATTAGTCGATGGCCATACATCCATAATAAGTCTTGAATTTCTTTCAGATAGAGAATGATGAGGATGCTTTATGGAAGGCTGATGTCAGAGAGACGAAGGAGGAACTTGCAGCTAGAGGAATGAACTTTATGATATGGTGATTTTTTATTTCCATAGATGATAAAAGCTATTTAGCCCTTGTTTGGCCCCCATATTATAATGAGATTTTTTGGAAATAATGTGTTTTGGAATCGTAATTTTTGGGAGAATGTGTGGTAAAAAAAGAACGATTTTTTTTATTTACATCTAATATTATTTTATTGGAGAACGTGTGATTGAAAAAAAGTGAGGAAAAAAAATGTATTAAAGCTTTAATGGGGGCCAAACAGGACTTATTGTATCGTGATTATTAAATTTAAAAAAGAATTCTTTTGTAATAAGATGATGGCAACCCCCCTCCCCCTGGAAAAAAAAAAATAGATGGGAAAAGAAATAAGGTAAGGTCGAAGAAAGAATCAAATGAGCATATAGTACTTTGTCAATGGATTCATGCCACTGCTTCGGATCTTGCATTACGAAAAATGAGCATTTTTCTCGCCGAATCTTCTTATGTGAATACCACGAGATCTTGTGCTTGAACCTCTCTCCATAACCAATTACATGAATGAACTCAATTCTCTCTTTTTGTGTAAAAAGTGTTCCTTTTGATTTGGCAGCATAAAAGTTGAGTATTTCTCAAGGTTTAAGACCCTTGGGAACATCAAAACTAAATATTTATTATCGAAGGATGCATCTGTCCTCTGATTCCTGCTTCTTTTGATAAATGTAGACTTGTAGATTGATACACACTTGCACATAAACTTCACACCCTTGTCGAAGTGATTGTTTGAATAGGATCTTTATAAGGATTTAGAAGTTTGATTTACATCGTGATCTTCTAACAAAATATTTCTATTTATACAGGTTATTATCAAGGAAAGAGAAGGAGATTGCTGTAGTTACACACAGTGGATTCCTGTATCATACACTTGCTGCATTTGGCAATGACTGCCATCCCCTGGTGAAGCAAGAAATATCCAAGCAGTAAGTAATGAAACTACTGTAACTTATCGAAATCACCGCTTACCCTGCTACTTTAATGTATAGACAGAGTGTCCGTCATATGGGTTCTTATGTTAGAGCTGTTTCAGATAAAGTGACAACACCTCAGTTCTTGTCTATCTGACTTCTATAAGATAAGACGTTAATACTAATTACTAGAGGAAAGGAGAAAAGATCGAGAATCTGAAGGATTGTTTGTTCCCAACTTGTGCAAGCTCTAGGCACTGCCCACGTTTAACCTTCTAACTTACGAAGTTCATGAAATCTAGAGCTGATTTGGGGAAGATGAATTAGTATATCATAAAGACTAGATTTCGTCATTTCTCATGCAGCATCCAAGAGAAACTCTTCTTAGGCGATGTTGCAAAGGCGAGTAGTTCATGCCTTACAGCTCGAACAGATCCTAACAGTTGGGATTTTCCATTTAGGGATCTGATATGTGTGTGTGTGTGTAAGCAGTATTGGCAATGAATTCAATGACCTCGATTTATTCTATTTCCTATGCTACATAAAGTGTCTTTCTTGCTCGGTGGTCTGTGTTCAGTCACTGTAGTAGTGAGGGCAAAAAAACCCGCGCTGCCCTGCCCCAAATGGGGTGAAAAAAACCCGTCCCGACAGGTTGGTGGGGAGGGGAGGGGGTGCCCCACCCCGAAGCGTCCCGAACCCGCCCCGTGAAGAATAAAAAAATAATTAACTACAAATTATAAAAAAAAAAAATTAGTTAATTGGAAATATTTGAAAAAAAAAAAAANAAAAATTGAACGGGGCAAGCTCGCTCCCCGAACCCGCCCTGCCCTGTCTAAGGTGGGGCGTGGGGCGGGACGGAGTGCCGCCCCATTGCCATCTCTACGCTGTAGTCATTCTGGTTCCCTGATTCATCTCATATGCTTTGCAAAAACACTAAAACGGATTAAAAATGTTATCAAGTTTATTTGTAGTCGTCAAGAGTGCAGAATGATCTTTCATAATATGCCTTTTGCAGTTTTGCCAACTGTGAGCTCCGTTCACTGATCATTGTGGATAGAAGGTAAACCTCAACACTTCCAACCTGCCATTACCTACAGTTACGGTTTCATTATTTTTATCCCTATTGCTCGGTAATTTACTAATTGATTCCTTGTTATTTCCAGCATGATGGGGTTGGATATCCCAGCAACAAATTATCCGGGAAACATCCCATCTGGCCGAGATTTGCCTAGTGATGTTGTGGATGAGAAGAATCAGGAGAAAGAAAGGCTCAAGTGAACAACAGGACCTAGCATGTCGTTGCTAGAACTAGAATCCCATATTTCTTCTCAAAAATCTTCTAATTGTTCCAGAGCAACTAGGTGAGATGAATCAAACTATAATTGCACAATTATGTTCATAACTATTACCTAGCAAGGGAGGGACAGAAATTTATGCCCTTTCTTGGATATTCTGTCTAATGACCCATTTGCAGAGCTTTGCGGAAGGTAGGTGGCACTACAATTATAAAAATACATCTTATCAATTGCCTGATGCTTCCAATTTTTTAGGGCCAATCACAGAATATTGCTTTCTAATGGAAACAGAGATACTATCTCCCTGTTCATTAGACTGATATCTGCTGTCGAATTTGTCCCAATTTCAAGAATTCAGATTGAATTGATAATTGCAGGTTCTATTGTTTCAATAGTATCATCTGTAAATCTTTACTGGCTTGCAAAAGTACATTGCACACCTGCAATTCTTCTCAACGGATCAATGTTTTTAATACAAAACGAGATTATTATATAACATCTTATACGTGTTTTAAGAGCATTAGTTTTAGATTATAATTAGATCAAACTAGGGTTGTAAAGCGATTAAAAAAAACGAAAAAATTGGCACGTGCCATCAATTCCTTGCTCAATACGATTCTTGTCAACCCAACCAACTTTATTAAGCCAGCAATTATATAGAAGAAAGGGAAGAAAATGTACGTAGATAGCAGAATACATCTTTTCTGAGTTGTTGATTTAACATAAAGTGGGCAAACCTTTGGAATGATTGAAAAAGAAACTGGATTTATGTAACAGAATTATTGACGCCAATTTTTCTTCATGTTGGGATACTCAAACACATCGTACAGAAGTCAAAATAAGCAACCATTTGGTGGACAAGAAGCAATGGTTGTTTCCTTAATCACCCTTTAAGATGTCATAAAATTGCAATGGCTTTTTCTTTGGTGATGCACATAGTTCCTGAAATACAGAGACCATCTCTGAGTATGGTATCGTCAAAAAGGGTTCATTTAAGACAGATTTCATTCCCCCGTGTTTTTCAAGTGGAAGAGAAACAATACCTCAATGGCAGCAGCCAAACGTAATATTGTAGCTTCACACCATGGACGGCCTATGAGTTGTAAGCCGATAGGAAGTCCTTGCTTATCGTATCCAACCTTAGCATTTCATATTTGAAGCAAAATGGGGAAACACAGATAATTAGTTGACACTAGTACTAAAAAACTGCCACTTACACGAGGACCATTATACCATCGAGGCAAGATTGGTATGTAATGTTCGACTGAATTTTGGATTGCTATACAGTCAAGGTACATAGATGGAACATATAAGACGAGAAAATAGTCCCCGATTTATTTATTATCAACATATAAAGACTCGAACTTCATAAAGCACATAAAGCATAACGTAAAACTGGCTTGCAAGATCTTTGGCTACATTCAACAAGAACTGCAGAAATATCATAACTCAGCCAGAAAAGATCAATTCCTTTGTCCCAAAAATTATCCTAGTTGTGCTAATAAACCATATGTTTAGCACTATACCCGCAAGATTTTCATCTTTCTTGTTTGCTTGATATAATTAAGCAAAACGAATTAGGAAAATGACTTTAAAATTACCCAGTTTTTTAACCTGTGCTCAATTCCTAAATATAACGAATGTGCATGTTAGTCAAGCATCAGATTAAATATATCGATTTCTTATCAAAGACTGGGCATTGGGAAAAACCAAAGAAGATGAAGG
>CAIGRO010282906.1:0-13322 GCA_903798355.1 Fraxinus baroniana | reverse complement strand
AAGAAATGGAGGAGGTTGTTTCTTGTTTGAGGAAGGAACGAGCCAACAAGGGGTGAAATTAGGGATTAGGTATTTGGGATTAAATTATAGATTGGGCATAATGGCATTTGGGAAATGGGCCGTTGGATCCGAGTCTATAACTGGGCTTTCTATCTTTGGCTGAGACTTAGCTTATAAGGCTATAAATAAATAAAAAGAATAAAATATTTTTTTTTAGCCCAAAAGTTTATGGCCCACCCTGGGCCTAACTGGGCTCCGCCCCTGGACCTACTACTGCCCGAATGGCTTAAGATGTCAAGACCCAGTCATAAAACAGGAAGGGAGACCATAGGACCAGCTACGCACATTTTGCGCCTGGATGGAGTGGCATGAAGTATTAGATATGAAAGACCTCAATAATACTCATCAGATGATGAGAATGTCAAAGAGGTGGTAAAAGAAATGAAGGACAATATCAATCACTTGTTGGAATGAGATGATGCATATATCCTGATGCAATTTATGGGTGTTGAGGCTTGCAATACACTCTTGGAATACTTGGTAGCGTTCAAACAAGAATACGACGTGTTGTTAAAGAACGACCTGCAAAATTAAATAAGCAAACCATCAAGCATAACAGTTTGTCAGATGGTGTGACACCAATGGCTATTACTAGTGGTCTGATAGAATAACCAGGTTTTCGTGGGTTGCTTACGAGGATGGGTCTAGAAACCTTACCTGAAGTGAGATCTATCCTAGAGGCAGTGAACAAAGCCTATCCTAGCACACCAAGTGCTTAGCTCAACAATGCCAACCTGACGTCACCAACATATTGAAGTACTTGTTTCCAGAATAGCTGTCTAACTTGTAAGCAGAAGGTTATCTAATAAAGAAGAAGCCAGTTTACACCTTTATTTGATAAGCTTTACACAACTTAGTTTGGGAAGGATTGTAGCCGATTGCAAATAAAATTTTGCTCCTGAGTAAGTTCTATGACTATAAATACAAGTGGTTAGCCTCCGTGTAATGAACATGCACTCTAGGCCTAATAAAACTTTTCTAATTCACTGGCTCGAGCTTTAGTTCACTTAGTATTTGATCAATCTCCAGTGGCAGTGCTCTTGATGCTTTGTGCTTTTGTTGATTTCAATTGAAGGGGTCATTCTCCTAGTTGACCAACTTAGTCACACAGTATGAAATGCGGTATATTTTTGTACGAGTGTTATATTTCCTGTAATTTTCCTTGTCATTCTTAGGTTAGTCAGTAGAACCTGCTAATCATCTGATGTGGTTGACTGTTTTGAAATTGCGACTGGTAGAACTTGACTTTTTACCTGACTATATTATTTGTCTTCATCCAGTCAAAGAGAACCATAGAAGAAGAGGCCATGGTGAAGCATTGCTTAAAGCAGCTATACAGAAATGCAGGACTAGAAATGTTCACCGCATATCACTTCACGTAGATCCCTCTAGAAGCCCAGCTATGAGTCTTTACAAGAAACTTGGCTTCCAAGTGGATAGTCTGATAGAGGGTTACTACTCTTCAGATCGTAATGCCTATAGAATGTACTTGGATTTTGATATGGATTAGCAAAATAAAATCACGGTTTTTTTTAGCAGCATGGCGCAATTGCTCTGGTTAGCAAAATCCAGTGACATTGGATACAAGCTTTTGGACTTGAACAGGTCAAAACAAGCATTGCCACAAGGTCAACTCAGAGAATGATCCTCAAGTCCCTTTCGTCTGTATTCATTAAACATCATGCTCTGATATGTATCAGTGCTCCATTATGTTTTCTATGAATAATCATTTTGGATTTTTATTTATATGGAATGTATTGTAATCTTTAAATTAGTAATAGGCCTTTAGTGCTTACACTACTACACTATATGAAGGACATTTGTTTGGCTTACATCCTTTGATCCAATTGTTAGCATAGGATATGCATTTCTTGAAAAGGGCAAGAGATATAATCGACACGTTTGTTGTAACATTAAGCAGGATCATGCCCTTCTAGCCTTATTTAGGTATTTCCTCCTGTTTCTTTGAAACCAAACAACATTGTATGCGGACGATATTGTTAGTACTTAGTAGTACTTTGTTAATCCTGATAGCTGATGTTTTTTAGTTCAATCTAATACAACAATGTCCCAACATGACGGTATACAGCCACTGTAATTTTTACTCTAGGAAACCCCAAAACTTCTTGTACCCTATGTTGAAAACTAAGAAAGGGCATCAGAAGAAAATATGCTCCATGGAATCATCTGATCCTTTATAAAGATTCAGTCATGGCAGGTTTCTTATGTAGCATTAGATGTAGACTGAACTGGCCTTATAGTATAATGGGTCAAAACTTGCTGATCGCCAAACTTCTAAAATATGTCACTTTAGTCATTGAACTTCTCACTAAATCTGTTTAATTGACTCACTAAATCTATTAAATCAACTCATGAATATGTAGATAATGACGAAAATGAAACAAGAAGTTTGGTGATAATCTCAGTTGACAAAAGATAAATAAATAAATTTCGACTTGACACATTTCTCGAGTTTGATAACCATCTATGCAGTCAATTTGTTTGTTACTTTACATCATCTTAGTTACTTTGAGAAGAGGAATTCTATAGATGAAATAATTAAGTCATAATTATGAGTAGTTGCAAATTTTACGATGAGCATTAAATGGAATATGTAATATACATCTCTTTAAATTAATATTATAATAATTACTAAAATTTTATGAAATTGATCGCGTCCTAAGTATAATTTATTATTTTCAGTATCTAATAATTAATAAACATATTAAAAACAGAAAAATAATTAGCAGAATTAACTTTATTAAAAAATTATTTATCCGAGCAGCGTGATTTTTCTAGTTGTCGTGCTCTCGAACTGTATACTTTGAAGTAGCTTATGAGCTACAACATGAGTGAAATCTGAAGGCCAAAAAGAGTAATACATGAGAAAGGGATACTTAATTTATCTTTGTTAGATAAAATGGGGTTGTCTTCCATATTTGCTTCGAATTCCTACAATTTATCTTCGAATTCCTACAAAGACAATTGATTAAGCTTTGAACTTATTCGAGACAGTGGCTACAACTTCAGCCATGTGGGCTTCTGAGCGAGTTGTTCAAAAGAAAGCGTCGGGTGTATATGAAGTGAATGCTTACTCAGATTTATCTATGAAAATAGATTCATTATTTCATAAGGTGGTGAGCATATCTCAGACACCCAATGCAGCACAAGCTAAGAAGCCATGTTGTGAAGAGTGTGGGGCAGATCATAATACAACAAATTGTCTTATTTTGNGCATGGAACAAGTGGATTTTGCACAATGGGGACAACATCAATAGAATAATCCACATTCAGATACTTACAATCCAAGTTGGAGGAAACACCCAAATTTCTCTTAGGCCCTATTTGATATCCCCGATTTTCTATGGAACTTGGAAATCATTTTCCATTTTTCATCTTTTACATTGTTTGATAGGAATAAATTTCTTTGGAATTGGTTTTCCATCCTATCCCCTACGTGACCCATTTTTCCTTGTTTTCCTTGAATTGGTTTTCCCACCACTTTTGGTAGGAAAATGGGTTTTCAAGTTTTTTTTTTATAGCAATGGAAACAAATTCTATCCCCAATTGTAACAAATTATATCCCTTTAATAGACAATTTTCATATAAAACATAGTCAAACGAACACCAAAGATCCAAAATTTTAATATTTTTCACGTGGAAAATTATACTAATCAAACACAAATAATTAACAATTCTCATGAAAATAATTCTAGGCAATTCAATTCCCTAGAATTCATTTTCTTTTCCACCCAAATTCAACTATTGCAATCAAACGAACCATTAGGCTAATCGAAATCAAAATATGCCACAAGATCAGTTTCAGCAGTAGGAGAATAGATTTCAACTGGAAGAGATGTTCGAGAAATTTATGGAAAAAATAAATCAATACATGGAGGCTAATAATCAGTTCATGAGGAAGACCGAAACAATTCTCCGAGATTAGTGTGCTGCTATTAAAAACCTAGAGATTCAAGTTGGGCAGATGACACTTTCTATGACAAATAGAGTACCATGTACCCTGCCAAACAATACTGAACATAATCCCAAATAGCAAGTAATGGCCATAAGTATTTTAGAAAATGAAATAATTGAGGATCTATCTGTTAGGCTGGTTGCGACTAAGGAAACATGACCTTTTCCAGGAAACTTAAATTATGAAAGGCTAAAGCAACTACGGTAACTCTTCAGCTAGCGGATCAATCCTCAGGATCATTGAAGACTTATTGATTAAAGTGGAAAAATTAATCTTCTCAGCTAATTTTCTCATTCTTGACATGGAGGAAGCCAAGAATGTTCCACTCATATTAGGCTGACCATTCTTAGCCACATGGATAGCTCTTATTGATGTTCAGAAGGGTCAACTTATTTTGAGACTTGGTGAATAACATATTTCTTTTGATGTCTTCATGGCAATGAAATTCCCTATTGAGTCAGACAGCTTCTTTCGAATAGATTTGATCGAGAAGGAGGTCCAAGACACATTTATGCTACATCACCCATCAGATGCATATGAGGTATGCATTGCACACTCTCAATCTACTCACTTTGATTCCCTTAAGATCGATGCATGTGCGAGGTTATTGGAGACCAACCCACCATACACGCGTAAACGCTACTTTGAGGAGTTGGGAATGGGTCCTACAAAGCAATTACCATCCATTCAGGAGCCTTCTAAATTGGAACTCAAGCAACTACCACCTCACTTCCGATACGCTTACTTAGGGGATTTCTACCTACTGCTAGTAATTATTTCAAACTCAATCAGCAAGGTGGAGGATGAGAGGCTACTACAGGTACTTAGGGACAATAAGACAGTCATAGTATGGTCTATTGCAGATAGTAAAAGAATCAGCCTTCACTATGTATGCATATGATTCTTATGGAGGATAATTTTTGATCGAGTGTAGACAATCAATGAATGCTTAATCTAAACATGAAAGAGGTAGTCAGAGCAAAGGTATTGAAATTGCTAGATGTGGGTATCATCTACCCTATATCAGACAGTGCATGGATCAGCCCTGCTCAGGTCGTTCAGAAGAAGGGTGGTATTACAATGGTGCAGAATGAGTTAATTCCCATCACAACTATTACATGATGGAGAGTTTGTATTGATTATCACAAACTTAACACTACTACTCGTAAGGGTCACTTTTTCCTTCGATTTATCGTCAATGTTGGAACGACATGCATGACACTCATACTAATGCTTCCCTGATGGATATTCTGATATAATCAGATCTCAATAGCACCAGATGATCAGGAGAAGACCACTTTTACTCTCCTCTATGGTACATTTGCTTACCGTAGGATGTCATTCAATTTGTGCAATGCTCCTACTACCTTTTAGCGTTTCATGATGGCGATCTTCTCTGACATGGTGGAGAAATTCATAGAAATCTTTATGGATGACTTCTCGGTATTTGGATCGTAGTTTGTTGAATGTTTGGAGCATTTGAGTTTGGTATTACAACGATGCAATGGGAACAAACTTAGTATTGAACTGGAAAAAATTTCACTTCATGGTACAAAAGGGCATTGTATTGGGACATCACATTTCGGCTAACGGGATAGAGGTGGACCAAACAAAAATTCAGATTATTGAGAAATTATCGCCGCGTACATTAGTTAAGGGTGTTTGCGAGATTTCTCGAAGATCACAAAGCCTCTGTGCGACTTGCTAGTTAAGGACATCACTTTTAATTTCTCTACAGAATGTTTATTGGCTTTCAACACTTTAAAAGAGAAGTTGACCTTAGCTCAGTGATAATTGCACCAGATTGGACTTTATCATTCGTATTAATGTATGATGCAAGTGATTATGTCGTGGGAGCAGTACTAGGACAGTGAAAGAATAAAATATGTCATGTGATCTACTATGCCATAGCACCCTGAATGACGCGTAGATTAACTATGCTACTACTGAGAAAGAACTTCTAGTTGTTGTCTATGCCTTTGATAAATTTCAATCATATCTTGTTGGGTCAAAGGTCATAGTTTACACCGATTATGCCGCCTTAAAATATTTGATGAAAACAAAGGATGCCAAACCAAGACTGATCCGTTGAGTATTACTTCTGTAAGAGTTTGATTTAGAGATCAGGGACACAAATGGCATTGAAAATGTGGTGGCGATCACTTATCTCAACTTGAACCTGGAGAGTAAAAGGAGTCAGTAGAGATCACTGAAATTTTTTCAGATGAGCAGATATTTAGTGTGAAAGTCGCCTTGGTATGCGGATATAGTAAACTATTTGGCCAAATCTATCATCCCACAAGATTATTCAAGTCATTAGCAAAAGAAATTCTTTTTCGACTTGAAATATTATTTTTGGCAGGATCTCATTCTCTACAGGCGAGGGACAAATCAAATTATACGGTTATGTGCTCCTGAAGATGAAGTATCTCAAATACTGGAGCAATGATATTCATCTGCATACGCAGGACACTTTAGAGCAGCAAAGACGGTCGTTAAGGTTTTACAATCTGGGTTATATTGGCCTTCACTCTTTCGAGATGCTTTTGAGTTCGTAAAAATGTGTGACAGATGACAAAGCACGAAAAACATATCTAGAAGGAATGTGATGCCTTTAAATAGCATTTTAGAGGTAGAGCTTTTTGACATATGGGGATTAGACTTTAACGGGCGTATGGGGAATAGACTTTATAGGGACATTCCCTCTCTCATTTTCAAATCAATACATCATAGTCGCTGTTGATTATGTTTCAAAATGGTGGAAGGAGTAGCATTACCAACCAACGATGCTAAGGTGGTGATTGAGTTTCTAAATAGGTACATTTTCACCCGTTAGGCACACCAAGAGCTATAATAAGTTATGGGGGCAACCACTTTTGCAATCGACAATTTGAATCCTTATTGGCTAAATATGGTGTCTAGCATCGTATAGCTACTCCTTATCACCCTTAAACTAATGAGCAAGTTGAAATCTCAAATCGAGAATTAAAGCAGATACTTGAGGTAACGGTAAGTTCTTCATGAAAAGATTGGTCAAAGAGGCTAGACGACGCATTGTAGGCTTACAGAACAGCATTCAAGACACATATAGGTATGTGTTCGTATCGCTTAATTTTTGGAAAAGCATGCCATTTGCCAGCTGAATTGGAACATCGTGCTTACTGGGCTGTCATAAACTAAAAATTTTGATTTGAAAGTAGCTAGTGAAAAGAAATTACTTCGGTTGAATGAAATTGATGAATTTCGACTAGAAGTTTATCGGAATGCAAAACTTTGCAAAGAACGCCCCAAAAAGTCGCGTGAGATGCATATTCAAAGAAGAAAGTTTTAAGTCGGCCAACAAGTCCTGTTATACATTCTAGATTTAAGCTTTTTTCAGGAAAGTTGAGGTAAATGTGGTTAGGTCCATACACAATCACCAAAATATTTTCATATGGGGCTATAGAGATCACTCATGACAACAAGGGAGCGTTTAAAGTTAATGGACAACGGCTGAAACCTTACTGGAGCGGTGAATTCTCAAAAAAAGTCCACCATTCATCTGCAAACACCGGAGTGAATCAATCGCCATAAAGTTGAGCTATGGACTATAAACAATCGCTTGTTGGGAGGAAACCCAACGTTTCTTCTTTTACTTATTTCTCTTTATGCGTTGATTAGGGATTTTCATGTTTTTCTAAATCTTCAGCAATATTAGGTCATTCATCATCCCTATAGGTCACTAAGAGTCTATGTATGATCTAAACTGGTTTTAAATGTGTTGTGGATAAGTTCGGAGGTGTTGGAATGGTGCTTAGTTGATTCGGTGTTAAAGTCATGCATTTTAAGACAAAATAATCAATTTGAAGCTTTCCGGGATCAACTTGTGTTTTCAAGTTCAAAAAAAGTTTTTGGAACCAAATTCATAGAATCCACGTACCCCCCTGCAATTTAAAATGTGTTTTGACAAGTTTTGGGGGCGCTGGACAATTGAGTTGCATTGTGGATGGAAAATCGAGATTTTAGTGAAAATTGGCCAAAAACGAGTTTTTGAAAAGTTGAGTAGGTTTTACAAATTCTTCCATGTTGCATATACTCATTACATCCATTTGAACTTGTATAGCACAAAACAAGAGGCATCGGGGGTCTCAAACGGTTGAAAGAAAAAAATTGAAACAGGCAAAAAAACCCCATTATTACTTGTCTATGCGGCCGCATAGTACTACCAGGAATACGATCACATCCAGCACATCATGGCCTAAGTTGGCCCTGAAATGTTGTTCTATCCGACCATACCTAGTTGCTCTATGCAGTCGCTTAGAGTAATTTAAGCTCGCGATATTTGTTTAAAACCTATGCACACAGCACACACCACCAATTCACTCCACGTACACAGACACGGACATGAGCACACACCACCACTCCGTCACCTCTCATACACGACACACACCCACAATACATAACTCACACTTGCAATTTCTCCATTCTTCATCAATATCAAGGCCTACATCAAGGTATGTTATGCAAGTTTCTCATTGTTACTTTGTGAATTATTTTGAATGTTCATATGGAGTAAGGGCATTAGGTAGATGATGGAGTTTGTGATTGTTTAGTTGAATTGAAAAAAATTGTGGTTTGATTAGTACCCTATCTTGAAACTTCCATGGAAAATTATAATGCCTTCAACGTGTTTGATGAATTGACTAGATGAAAACTTGTGTGGAATTAGGATTATTTTAGAATTTTACAAGATTGCTCTACACTTTGGATTGATTTTGTGTTGAAGTTTATTGACAAATAGATTTTCAAACACCAAAACTAAAAGCACATACAGGCATGATATGGCTAAGCACACGTCACTTCGCGTTCTTCACTTTGTCCTTCAGTTTTCTAATCCAAATGACGTCTATTTGAAATATGCAAGACTAATATACAATCTTTCATATGCTCGAGATCGCTTCGGAAAATTTCAATATTTCTCGACGATATCCGGAGGTGAACTTGCTTGGTTGATCATGGTGCCAAATGACAAATTTTCATCGTTTGAATTGATTTTGGTTTTGTAGACTTTATTTTGAATTTTCCATATATTACCTATACCTAATTACGTATTTCATTGACCATGGATCGTTACATCACGTTTTTGCTTAGTTTGGGAATTTACTCACTTGTACTATTGGCTTATTGTGAAGTGAAATATTATTCATTTATGCATCATAGATAGTTTAATACTTCCAATTTTTGTTTGTGCTTGCAGGATGCCTCCTAAGTAAACCGTTGAGGACAAGAGAAAGCTACCTCCACTTCTAATATTGTTCGTACCTGAGGACAGGATGGGGGTATAAGACGATTTTTGAACCAAGAGTCCATAACTAGATACTTCGATATCATTAGCCATTAGGCATTACTTGCAGAAAGGCCAATTAAACTAGATGACTTTCTAGGGTTTGAGATAGTGACCTTAGTACTGTGGTTGGGAAAAGGTGGTGGAAAGACCACACCCCGTGTGCGAAGGATTGTTTGGGAGTTCTACGCCAACTTCAATAATGACATCGACACTCCTGGATCCAAGAATTTACATCAAACATGGGTGAGGGACAAGTGGATTATGTTCTCACCTGAGGTCATACATGATTACTATCAGCTCACATGGGAAAATTTCGTCCCAATTCCAGGCGATTTTCCTTGGAACGAGGTTGGTGAAGTTTTGTTTGGGAGAGAGAATGCTTGGCCACTGCAAACTCCAGAGTGGCATCAAATTGAGCTTACGCCTTCCATACCTATTTTGTGGTTATTTATGTGCAACAGTATTGAACATACATCCCATCGAACCACATTCACCGATCCTAAGGCTTGATTTATCTACCATTAGGGAGAGCTCAAAAGATTGACTTGGCAACATTTATTTATGAGAAGATTCACTATGGGGCATCCGACATTATTATTTGGTATTCCCTAGCCTAATCAGTGTGATTTGCAAGAGTTCAGACGTGACTATTCCATCTGGAGAGGTGCCCAAAAGACCCAGATCTTTTATTAAGCATGCTACGTTTGAAGCTCAAGAAAGAGCTCGAGAGAAGCATAAAGAGAAAGTACAGATAGAGGGCCTCGGACAGCAACCAGATGAGCAGGGTCAAGAAGCCAATGATGTTGAGATACCTCAAGCTCCACCACCACCTGGCGATGTCGATACACAGCTGTTGAGACACGACCTGGAACTTCAATGCTATAGCCAATAGGGAGTCTTTGGCCACAAGGAGAGAGGTCGAGATCTTGAATGGACGGTTGAGTACTTATGTGGGTATAGTTGATGGTAAACAATTGAGGGATAATGAGATGTGGGACCGATTAGGTAGTCTTGAAACTGAGGTCCAGGCACAATCGACACTATTTCAAGGCATACAAGGGCAGCTTGATGATTGTTTTGGCATGATGAGAAGCTTATAGACCGAGCTCGCCCAACACTCCGAGTTAATGCAGCTGATTCTTGAAAGATTGCCTCCACTTTCAACAGATTGCACATCCGGCTCTATTTTTCCCCCACCATCCTCACCTCACATCTGTACTGATCAGGGAGTATCCCGAGCCCCATTTTCTTTATCTTTATATGCATTTGTCATTAGCTTTGTGTGCCTTTCATTTTGCATTTTGTTATTCTTTAAACATTGAGAACAACGTTCTATATAAGTTTGGGTAGGAATACTTCCATGGCACTCATCATTTTACTATAGTTCTTGTGTGATTGTGTGCTAAAAAATTGCAATTTTTATTAATTTTTATTAATTTTTTTCTAGTATTAAATTATAATTACATTTTTATGTCCTTGTGTGTAAGTTTTATGACCTTGTTGGCTATGATGTTGAATATTGGAATAGGTAAGAACTATTAATAATGGAAATAGGGCACTATTAGATTAGTCAAAGCTTGTTTATGTGAACTTGACAATCTTTATGCACGATAATCATGATTGACATATTAGGTTGGTGATTTGGTTCATTATTTAAGGAATAAGACATAGTAAGTAAACCTGAATAACTTATATAGTATTAATCTATAATCCAATCATAGAGTAGTTTGGAGATGGTGGAGCTTTACAAGGGAACATTGAGATGAGTAGGGATTTCGTGCATGAAATTACCTTGCGTGGATTGTCTAAAGCCAATGAGACGAAGACGAGGTGAAAGTCTTATGTTAGGGGTTGGTTTTAAAGGCTGAATGTTTGAAAGAAAAGGGGCATAACACTAGTCTATGTGTAAAAAAAATCATCTTTTCGAGCATATATAACTCGGTGCCCTATGGTCATCTGACTTGGGAGTCATCATCTTAAAGCTCGCTACATGGGTTATATGGAAAGAAAACGAGAAGATGTTTGAAAAAAAAAAGAATTTTTTTAGAGAAAATGTGAATAATGGAAAAAAAAATACGCAATTACATTAATTAAGCCCCAAGACATTCGGTTCATATAATTATATCTTTGATACGAGGCGAGTAACTTAGTTTAGTCTTAAAGGATGAAGCAATAAAAAATATAGGACAATCTTGATTTGTTGAAGTGTGAACTTGTAATAGTAAGATCTATCCAAACTAAGAGAGGGTAAGGAGTAGAATTAAATAAATTCAACTTAGAATACACCATGAGAAAATTGAGTGAAAAGAATAAGTTTGGGGTGTGAGCATCTCTCGAGCGAAGTAAGGAAATATTTGACTACTATGGGCTAGGTGTTGGGCCAATCATGAGCTTGATATGTTTACATGAGTTTACACACGTGCACGTCGAGTTATGCATATAACATGTGGAGATTGATTTGATTATTGCACTATTGAAGTTATTCATTTTGTTAATTACAACATTCAAATTCTGAGACACAACAAGTTGTTAAACCATGTTTTAGGTAGAGTTAAGTTACAATTTTACTTGAGGACAAACAATAGTTCAAATTTGAGGGAGTTGATAATTGCGTTTTACACACTTATTTTGATCATAAAACATGGACAATTGGTGATAAATGTGTTGGAATATAGCTTAGTTCTATGTAATTTGTGTTTTACTGGACAACATTGATAATGTAGCGAAAATTAGGAGAAACAAGAGAAAAAAGGACTAAAATAAAAGAAAACCCAAAGTTCAGAGACCAAGATGCAAATAATATAAAGATGACCTAGAAGAGGAATTGAAAACGTGAAGATGTCAAAGACAAATTGAGCAATGAAATGAAACATTGGAAGAAGAAGAAGTGGGAAAAGAGGTCGAGAATTGCGAAATGAAGTTCGAGGTCCAAAATGCAAAATTTTGGAAGTTATTAATTCTACACGGTCGCATATCACAAATACCTATGCGGTCGCATAGGTTGCTTCAAGAAAGTCCAAGGCCAGGTTGAAGTGTTATATGTGGTCGCATGCCGTAAAACTATGCGGTCGCATAGTACAGCTCTGAATGAAAAATTATGATTTCCTTATTTCAATAGAACTCCTGTGGAAATAAATATAGGGACGTGTTTTAAAACCCGAGAGCCGTCCAGAATGTCAAGAATATATTCGAAGAGACTTTTGGAGGAGAGAACAAGCCAAGGACATGAAGATCGAAGCCAAGAACACGAGAATAAATTCAAGAACCATGCATTCTTGTATGTTCGCATCCGTCATAGATATATAGTTGGGCCATGTATGTCAATAGGTTTGACATTACTCGAGAGAAAGTGTTGAATAATTCAGGAACATTGATTCATCAATTTTTAGCCGTGTAGTCAAAGTGTAGGACTAAGTTTAAAACGAATTATTACATAGGGATTCGTGATCCTAGTACATTCATCGTAAATTAAAACACTTCATTTTACAATTAACGTCGTTTGCATTTAATTTAGTTAAATCATTTATAATTGTGTATTTAGTATTATTTTAGTTATAACTTCTTTTTTTTTTTTTAACGGCAAACCGATCATTTATTGAATGACCTCACATATGGCGGAGGAAAACCATGTTTCGCATCCGTCATAGATATATAGTCGGGCCATGTATGTTAATAGGTTTGACATTACTCGAGAGAAACTGTTGAATAATTTAGGAACATTGATTTATCAATTTTTAGCCGTGTAGTCAAAGTGTAGGACTAAGTTTAAAACGAATTATTACATAGGGATTCGTGATCCTAGTACATTCATTGTAAATTAAAACACTTCATTTTACAATTAACGCCGTTTGCATTTAATTTAGTTAAATCATTTATAATGGTGTATTTAGTATTATTTTAGTTATAACTTCTTTTTTTTTTAACGGCAAACTGATAATTTATTGAATGACCTCACATATG
>CAIGRO010282902.1:0-18075 GCA_903798355.1 Fraxinus baroniana | reverse complement strand
TTATTTTATAGAATTTGATATTGATCCTCAAAGAGTTTTTATACATTTCTAAACTATAATCTTTTTTCTTCGCATTTATCTCATATTATTTATATATTTTTATTGCCAAACATTAGTTAATTTTCACATAAAAATTGGTGGGGGAATCATCGATGAGTAATATTATTTATCATTATGATGATGAAACATCGAAAATGTGATAACCCATTATCCATCACATTTATCTCTCTCTCCTTCCCCTTTTTCTCATAAAAATTAAATTGTTCAATCCCATTATTTCACATAAACTGTCACATTATCAATATTCTATCATCATAATGAAAAATAGCATTTTCGATCATCTAACTGTGAAAACATTGAGGGTACAGTGAAGACAATCATAATAAAGATCTTCTTCATTGATGCAGAGAAATTATCAAGTGCCCATACATCAATATTTCTGCATTTATTAGAATTATCAAGCACCACCGTATGGAATTAATGATCTATCAAAAGGAAAATAGTTATTATAATGTCCTCAACGATAAGGCATGGCCACATTCATTTCTTCATGGTCCATTGTTATGAATTATGTGAAACCTTCAATGTTATCCACATCATAAAGGGTAGAGATATATTTATTGAAAAATGCTATGGCTACATAGTTGTACTCATAAGAGTATCCATAATGAACACCCGATGTCCCTCTATAATTGGTGTCAGACGCTCCATATATATATTTAAATTATCAATACAATGCCTAAATTAAAATTTTCTAAACACAAAGTTACAGACTACTAATATATTAGTACATATACAAGTTTAAAGTATTGAAATCTATATTCAACCAATGCATTATATGGATTGCAATCTATATGGTAGATAAATAGAAATATTTTCATTCCTAGTGGCATTGATGTTAATGAATAGACGTCGAGTTCAAATTTCATATCTAATGGGTTTTGTCTATAACTCAAATTTATTTAATAGGAGAGAAAAAAATAGCAGATGGGAGAAAGAATGAGAGAAAAAGTTTAGATTTTGCTGACTCGCCAAAGCCTCTGCATCTAAGATGAATCTCTAAACGTTATCTATTTTTCTGTCACGTAAATTTATGTGGAATAGAAAAAACTTGAATAAAATGTGGAGGCTCATGTCTGGCCTCTAAACAAGCAGAAAATTTGCAAGTTAAATAGTGTGTTTTCAATATTTTTGGGCACGCATAATTCATGAGAAGGCCGGTATCTGTATGAATAAACTTATAAGCTAACAATTCCTTACTTAATATAATGCTTCTTAAACTTGACCGTGTAGTGTTCCTTAAGATATTTTAATTTTAATTTTGCAGGGATGATATATGACAAAATAAAATTAAAAGATTCGTGTAAGTTTAGATAGAGTTTGAGACTAGTCACTCTCTATTTTGATTTGCTTTGAAATAATTTATTCTTCGTTTTACTTTTCAATTATGCCATAATCTGGAAATTGACTTCAAATGCACCGAAATTAGTCTCCTACCTAATCATTTCTTCGACATTCAAGTTTTGGAAAAATAAAAAAGTTGTCGGCCTGCCGAATCATATATGACGTTATAAATTGGTCTATATTTTCGTCTTTATTCGATACGAGATTTCTCTCTCTTAACATGATGCTCCCGCCAATCTTGAAATCTGTATACTCATTTTTTTTGAGTTTTAATCAGATCGAATTGCTCGTTGGAAGATCTGATATCATATTAAAATTTGGAGTTCCATCTTAAAAGGTCAACATTATTAAGAGAATAACACAAATCTTTATAAATTGGTCTATATTTTCATTTTTATTCCATGTGGGATTTTATTCATTAACAATTACCCGACCACCAAATATGCATAAGATACTGTCTATTTTATTCTAATACTATCTACATGGTATTAATACGATACATTCTAATTTCTACATTTAGGAAAGTGAAGACGTTTGCTGTTCAATTGCACAAAAGTCAGACTCCCAACTCTCTCACGTCCACAATAAATACGACGAAATAATAAAGTATTGCTGCAATTGTTAAAAAAAAATAATAAAGGTTTTAGCAATGATATCATATTGAAACTTTCCCGTCGGACTAAAAATTCGAATAAATATTTTTTTATAGTCACACTATTAAATGACAAAAATAAGTTGAAAATTATTTGTATTGTATTGTACCGTCACTTGCCCACTAAATTGAATTCTTAGGATCAATAATGCAAGTTCTTTCAACATTTTATTGTTAGGTGAACTCATTAATTTGCCCCATACTAACTCTCTATTTTACTTCATCATATGCTTTTATACCTTCCTATTTGGTCTTTTTCCACTTTCTCTTGATACAAATTGTTTCTCGACCAAACCTTCTCGATCAATTTCAAGAATATATGGAGCCAAAAGTGTAATATATATATATATATATATATATATATATATATACACACATTTACATTCAGAGAAACTGCACTTCAGAAAGTGCAATTAACAGGTATCTCTTTTTCTGCTCCTAAAAATCCTTCATCCCTCTCCATGCATGGCTGCATGGCTTCCACATGTGTTAGACATGCTCTTTTTCTATAGTCGACCCCAAATTTATTGGGAACAAAACTTAGTTTGTTACCATTGAGTATGTTCATGTATTATGGACCTACTGATATTGTGCTAAAAACCTGCGGGTCATCAAGAAAAGAGATATAACAAAGTCATCAGCAGCCTTTAGAATTAAAGGAGAAATTAAGAAGAAAAAAATATGTGGAGATTAAAGATTGCAGCAGGAGTAGATAGTCCTTATTTGTATAGCACAAACAATTATGTGGGACGGCAAACTTGGGAATTCGACCCCGATTATGGGACGCCGGAGCACCAGGAGGAGGTCAAAAGAGCCCGTCAGCAGTTCTGGAACAACCGCCACCAGGTGAAGCCCAGCAGTGATCTTCTCTGGCGGATTCAGGTCTAAACCTTTCCCCTCAGATTCTTTAGTGTCTCAATCAAGACTTAATTTTACGTGAACTTATTAATAATTGACTTATTTAGTTGCGTGTTCATTATTAACACCTAAAGTGGAAAATGTGTAGTTTTCAACATTTTCATGAAAATCAACCGTCATAAGTTCAAGATTTAATTTGAAGTTTCCCAATATGATATTTATGGGATGTTTTAGACAACATATAGATCGTACAGTATTGAAGAAAGGGAAATTAGCACATAACGTCCAACGTCATTACCTTTCAATGTTATTGTGTAAAACGTTCATACTTTTTATTTTTTAATATTTTCACCATTAATTACACATTTGAATGTGCAAATTGTCATTTCATCCATTTCTTGTCAATTTCTCCGTTAGTCGACCCAAAAAAATCAATTTGGCCACGTTTTGATTAATTTTAAGAGGGAAAGATTATAATTTTATATTTTTCCAATAAAATAATCAAAAAATCACATAAAAAACAAATAATAATAATAACAATATAACCAAAAAAAAATAAAATTGAGAAACTATTCAACCTTCTTCCCCACGCCATCCGAAATCCACAGCCACCACGTGCCGTCACCAACACCAACAATTCACGGCCACCACAATCTTCGCCAACATTTCACCATTCCATTAAACCTTCCACTCATAGCAAATGACTGTACCACAAATGGGTTCTGACCCAGTTGAGAAATGCTACTGCGCCCATTTTCAGTCGGGTACTACTAGTTAAGGGGTATCACTGAGGTCTTTATGTTTCAAGCTGAATTATAAAACTTCATCTTTTTCATTTCATTGCACTTGCTCATACACTTCACTGTCAACCTAAATGCTCTCTTGCAATTAAGTTTTACAAAATGCATTCCACCATTTTCAGAAACTACGTCTAGTTCCACTTTTCCGCACTAAAACCAACTTCCAAACATAGCCTCAAACTTTTGCTCAGATATGTGTGCTCCATCATTCATAAAATATAGATTATTTTCATGAGTTCTTCAGGAGTGTGAAAGTGTTTCTGTAATCTTTCAATGAATTAATCACACATTATTTGACCTGTGTCATTAGTGGAGAAGTTCTTTTTCCATTTATTAGTTGTTTAATCCAACTTTAGTGCTATGGACAAGTTCTTAAATTCTTTCTACCAGTCACTAAATTTTCTCAACATAAATCCAGTTTTACACAGAAATAGTAACTGAGTTCTCAACTATTTACACAATTATGGTTTATGATTTAATAATATTCAATAAAATATGATACTAATATCTTTTCTTTGAAATACGTACAAGAATATAACTATCGTTGTCTTTGATATGAAATTTATATGCAGTTTCTGCGAGAAAAGAATTTCGAACAGACAATACCCCAAGTAAAGTTGGCTGACGGCGAAGAAATTACCTATGAAACTGCCAGCACTACATTGCGAAGGGCGGTCCATTTTTTCTCAGCCTTGCAAGCCAACGATGGACACTGGCCGGCTGAAAATGCCGGTCCGTTGTTCTTTCTTCCTCCTTTGGTGAGTCCTGTTATATTCTTTACTATTGAGCTCATTCAGTGATTAAGGTCTAATCTCTTCTTATGAGAGAAATAAAACATAGAAAGAAATAAAAAAAAATATACGAGCAAAGTAAACACACAACAACTACATCCACCAGCTGCTACAGCTTTTGAAGACCAAGCATACAAAACCGCCCCCATAGAATCATTTATACATTAGAAATATTAAGACAGCCAAATACACACTCAATATTGATAGCCAAAAAGAGACCAAGTCTATCTATAGTCAAGAAGTAAAGATACTGTATAATCAGGCTCCACAAATATTGGGCAGTATTCATACATTCATAGCAATGAAGATATCAACGCAATTTCACTGATGCAAAATGCAGGTCATGTGTATGTATATTACTGGCCATCTTAACTCCATTTTTCCAGCAGAACATTGTAAAGAAATTCTACGCTACATATACTGTCACCAGGTGATATATCTAATTTCTGTTATAAATTCAACAGTATATCAATGATTGATTTACGGCCTTTTCCACATAACAGAATGAAGATGGTGGTTGGGGTTTTCACATAGAGGGCCATAGCACAATGTTCTGTACAACACTCAGTTACATATGTATGCGTATACTGGGAGAAGGACCTGATGGTGGGCAAAACAATGCATGTACTAGAGCAAGAAAATGGATACTTGATCATGGCACTGTCAAAGCAATACCTTCATGGGGAAAGACATGGCTTTCAGTAAGGAGGATTACATAGCTCTCTATAGTTTTAAGAAATGGTCCTACCTGTGGATTATGAAACCTTAATGCTAATTTTTTTTTCTTTCAGATACTTGGAGTATTTGAGTGGTCCGGAAGCAACCCAATGCCCCCAGAATTTTGGATTCTTCCATCATTTCTTCCCATGCATCCAGGTTTGCTCTGTTCTATTAACTGGAAATCCATTTAATTGGGATTGGCGTTTATCAGCTAATGATGGTTCTTAAAACAAAATGCAGCCAAGATGTGGTGCTACTGTAGAATGGTTTACATGCCAATGTCGTACTTATATGGCAAAAGATTTGTTGGTCCAATCACGTCACTTGTTCTACAACTGAGAGAAGAGTTGTATGATCAACCTTACAGTGAAATCAACTGGAAGAAAGTACGACACTCTTGTGCAAAAGTAAGTTGTAGTAGTAAGTTTTATTCCGCAGATATTAATATGCAAACATCGATGAAACTGTATGAAAGCTGATGTAGATGATCGAGAAACTAGGCAATAGAATCTAGTCAATGACAAAAACGGCATCTCCTAACGTCAAACGTGTTCACATTCTGTTACACATTCAAGAAAATTGAACAAGATAAACCTATTCAACTTCCTGCAAGGTTGTTTTATATCTAATCTAAACACTAAACTATACAACGTTAATGCAGGAGGACATGTATTATCCTCACCCATGGATACAAGATTTGATTTGGGATAGTTGTTACTTACTTACGGAACCTTTCTTGAATCGTTGGCCTTTCAACAAATTGAGAGAAAAAGCTCTCCAAGTGACACTGCAGCACATTCACTATGAAGATGAAAATAGCAGATATATCACCATAGGATGTGTGGAGAAAGTGTTGTGTATGCTGGCGTGCTGGGTTGAGGATCCTAATGGGGATTATTTTAAGAAGCACCTCGCTAGAATCCCAGATTACTTGTGGGTAGCTGAAGATGGAATGAAGATGCAGGTAAATGAACTTCGGTTAAGTCCTTGCCAAACCAATTTTTCACAACCTAAATGTGCAGATAACGACACTTAGAAAACAGAAATCTGAAACTAATTTGCATCTACAAGAATAAAATGTTTGAAATATAGCAATTACCACTTTTAAATATGATGAAGTTCAAGTATTTGGTTTTGAATTTTTAAACAAGATTTACAATTACCATTCTGATGCAGAGTTTTGGCAGTCAAGAATGGGATATTGGTTTTGCCATTCAAGCACTGCTGGCTAGTGATCTTACCGACGAAATAGGAGAAACTATGAAGAAAGGGCATGATTTCATAAAAAAGTCTCAGGTAACAAATTTAATATATTAAAGCACTACCTTATGATAGAATCTATCGGCATGTTTGATGGAGAGGATTGGATAGAACTAGAAAATATTAAAGATGAAAAAACTATAATTTTGTTTGTTTTCTGTTCAGCCTTATCCAATACTTTGTGCCAAAGATACATTTTTTGTTTAGCCATATTGTCACACTCTATACTTGCAGGTGAAAGACGACCCTTCTGGAAACTTTAAAAGCATGTATCGACATATTTCGAAAGGATCATGGACATTTTCAGATCAAGATCATGGATGGCAAGTATCTGATTGCACAGCAGAGGGCTTAAAGGTCTTTGATTTGGAAATTTTGCAAGAAAGTAACAAAACAATACAAATGAAACTGAATTCTCAAATAATAATTGATTTTCCTTTTCCTTTTTTGAATTCTTCAGTGTTGCCTTCTCTTCTCAATGATGCCTGCTGAGATAGTTGGTGAGCAAATGGAGCCTGAAGGATTCTTCAATGCTGTCAACATACTGATTTCCTTGCAGGTAGGAATTGAGCTCTTCCCATAGTTCTAGTCAACTCTGTAACCAATATATACAACTATATATATTGCATAAAGCTTAGTATAACTCATCTATTAAATATAATGTACATGCCCTTTTAGTATCTTAGTAAATTAAGACCCCCAAATGAATATGTTGAAATAGATCATTAATTCATAGGGTAGAAGTACCATATGATGGAATGTTGAACCACCACATCTAAAAACTTAAGTTGGTAGAGAGGTTATATGTTTAAATTCAAGATGCCTCCATACATGCAAGCCAGAATCATATTTTTCTATCTGCAACCTATCACATGAATGATTCTCATAGATAAGTGGCAGGGAGATTTGAACCCATAACATTTGTTCGCTCACCGATACCATATCGAATCACCTCATCTAAAAGCTTAAGCTACTAAATGAGGATGCATTTAGTCTTAACATGGATGAAAATGTTTCTTTGCCATTTTTCTAAACCCTTAATTGTTACATTCACACTGAATAACAACCAGATCTCTCTTGACATGTTTTTTGATGAATAATTGTAGAGCAAAAATGGCGGTTTAGCTGCATGGGAGCCTGCAGGAGCCTCAGAATGGTTAGAGGTAGTTTCTTCTATCAAAAGTTCATGAATTTTAACAATAATATTCAGTATTCAGCTATTTCAACTGTACTGTGACTATGGAAACAAAAAATGAGTTAAAAACTGCTTTTCATTTACCACAGATGCTCAATCCTACAGAATTTTTTGCGGACATTGTCATAGAACATGAGTAAGATTCATCCACTTTTGCCTTTTCCTTCTGAGGAACCCGTGTTTGATCTAGCACGAGCCTAACAGGAGTTTTATCCTGCAGGTATGTGGAATGCACTTCATCAGCAATCCAAGCTCTTGTTCTGTTCAAGAAATTATACCCTGAACACCGGAAGAAAGAGATAGAAAACTTCATTGTAAAGGCTGTTAAATACCTTGAAGACATCCAGAGGATTGATGGTTCATGGTATACTTTCCTTCTAATGAATTAGCAATAAATAAAACGTTAAACATTGTTTGGCAATCTATACATGTTTAAGCATGGGTACAGGTATGGGAATTGGGGTGTGTGCTTCACATATGGTTCTTGGTTTGCTCTTGGGGGGCTAGCAGCAACTGGAAGGAGCTACAACAATTGCCCAGTAGTTAGAAAAGGTGTTGATTTTCTACTAAAAGCACAAAAGGATAATGGTGGCTGGGGAGAAAGTTTTCTTTCCTGCCCAAACAAGGTAATTTCTACTGCTCAACAGAGAATCTTATTACCATCTACAGAATATTTATACCATAAATGCATGTTCCGTACGTAGTATTGGCAAATATAATGACAAAATTTAAGTTCTTTTTCTTCCTCAATACTTCTCCCTGCCAAACTTGCCATTATATTTATAGGTTTGTGTACACATTTTGGACCATATGAAAAAAGAAAAAAAAAAGAAGAAAGCATATACTCAAGAAATATATCCTTACTCTGAGTTTCATGAACAGGAATATGTCCCTCTCGAAGGAAATCGCTCAAATTTGGTACACACTGCCTGGGCTATGATGGGCCTTATTCATTCGGGCCAGGTTTGCCTCCTTCTACAATATTCTTCCTTGAATTATTAAACTGTATATACTATACACTACTTCTTTCATCAAAAATTAATTACTTCGTTTTCCATTTCGACAGGCGGATAGAGATCCAACCCCTCTCCACAGAGCAGCAAAGCTTTTGATCAACTCTCAGCTGGAAAATGGTGATTTTCCCCAACAGGTAAACTTAACTAAGCATCTTGTGTACCTATCTTAATTTTGTTTTTTCATACTACAACTGTTATATCACTAATCATCATATTGGTCATTCATCGGCAGGAAATCACAGGAGTTTTTATGAAGAATTGCATGTTACATTATGCAGCTTACAGAAACATATACCCATTGTGGGCTCTAGCAGAATATCGAAGAAGGGTTCCATTACCATCCAAAACCATTTAAAGACTAAAAATGTTATTATCTTATCCATAAACTTTTGAAAGTATTTTACATAATCCTTGTCTTATATATTTCATTCAATATACATAATGCATACTGGTATCGTATTGTTTGTATACTCGGTCATTGTGTACTAAACATGTCATTACTCTGTGTTCTTTAAAAATGCACAGAAGCACACATACAAAGAAAGTAGAAATGTGTTCTCCAAAAAAAAAGGGGCAAAACTTGATGCTGTTGTTGTTGTGATACGAATAAAGTCCAAGTCAGTTATAGAGATGACAAATCCATAATTAAGTTAATATTTGAGCAAGGACTTAAATGTATCAAATTCACCCCATAAGAGTGATGCATCTTATTCAGTGAACCAGTACGTCCACTGAAAAGCCAAACAAATACGACACCAAGACAATAAACAGAAAGTATCATAAATTGCACCGTTCTTAATTGGAAGAATGCACATAAATGCGGAAATGCATTTCAAACAAAAGTCACTGAGAACATCTCTATGAAGGATATTCCCACCTATGGAAATTCATTTCTTCCTCGACCAATCCTGACTTTTCCCACCACTTTTGCTTTCAAGTCGTATATCTGTAATGAGGATATCTTTTGAAGCAGCCTTACACATATCATATACTGTTAGACCAGCAATTGTCACTGCTGTCAAGGCTTCCATCTCCACCCCAGTTTTTCCAGTTGAAGCAGCTTCACTTTCTATTTCAACGCAAAGATCCCGAGGATTCAGTGTCAAATTCAAAGCAACGTGTGACAAACTGATATTATGGCATAGTGGAATAAGATTGCTCGTTTGTTTCGCACCACAAATTCCAGCAATTTTCGCTACACCGAGAACATCTCCTTTTTCCATGTGGTTGGCTGAAACCAAATCAAACACCTTGTGACCTAAAATAACTTTGCAACTCGCAACAGCCACTCTGTTCGTTATCTCTTTCGGATAGATGTCTACCATTTGGGCTTCACCTTTACTGTCAATATGAGTCAAGCCAGACGACGATATACTTTGTGTCACATAAGTCGGTGCAGACTCTAAGTCTTGAGCCATACTTTGGTTGTCTGTAGAACCATCAAGACTAGATGTTGGAGGTTCACCGAACACAGATTCCATTTCCTACATCCAATTACAATGTTATCGAATAACTCAAAATAAATGTAGTTCTCTCAATTTATAGAGTCCCCTCAAATAGAATTACTCCTTCCTTCTAAATTTAAATGCAATTTGATGTACTTCCTCAATCCATTATCTTGTTCAAAGAACTTCATACGAATAATGTCCACTTGTTAAGTTTTAGATAACAAATAGTAGTATCATTTATTTTTCAGTAATCAAAATTTTCCAAAAATTGTCAAATTCTACTCTGTTTTCATTCCTATCTAGAGTTTTCTTTAAAACTAAATTCTAAACAAAAATTTGTTTAGTAACGGACAGAAACTGAAATTGATACACTTTAGTAAGTGTTTATGTGAATATTAGATGAATGAAAGAAAAAGTAAACAAAGGGCTTACAAGAACACATGAAAAGTTACCTTGTTAAGCTCTTGAATAGCTTTCGAAAAATCATAACCGCTGTTGTTGCCGAAGAACCTACTCCTTTGTATAGGCTTAAGTGTAGACGAAACTCGACGAAGAAACATCATTTCCAGAGCCTGCATTGCAGTCAACGTAAGTTTTAGGGAAACGGGGAAGATCAAAAATAAGTTAATACTCCCAATTTTCTCATTCACACATATCCACAAACACTTGAAAAACTGGCAAATAGCCAAGTTATAGAGTAGCATCATTCTGAACAAAAATCAAAAATTGACATCGAATTTCAGTCATATGATAATTCCAACTGACCTTGAAAATGAAATCGTTGCAGTGTTTAGCAATTCCTTAGCAAATTGACTCACCCACTAGAGACTTGTAATCTGCAAATTGTAACTTGTAAACTCTTATAACCCTAAGAATCAAGTATTTTTAGGTTTAAATCTCAACTAAAATGGTGATTAGTTAATATTTACCATGAATTTCCATGTTTGACGGAACGTATTCCCAGTTTTGAGTTTTGAAACTCATAAAATTCGAATTTTACATGGGAAAATTATGATTTTATAAGATACAGGGACACAAGACCATGTTTGGCTAAGTTTTTCCTTATCAGTAAATAAGTAAATTTTAAAAGAAATCATTTCTTATTTACTGAAATGGAAATTAGGATTGGACTACCCAATCTTTCGAGAGCATGGTCTTGGAGTGGGAATGACAAAATTCCCCGTTTCCATCTCGAACAATAAATACGGTGGGAACGAAAAAATATAGTCATTGCCACAAATTCCCTGAACTCACTTTGGATTTTTTTTAATATTTTATATTTTTCTATTTACATCGTATTTAAAAAGCAAAAAAGAATATAATATAATTAAATGTATAATCCTCATTCCATCTCGACTCCCCGAAAATTTCGAAGGGACAAGGATGATAATGGTCGATTTAGATATTAAAAAACATGCTTTGCTAGAGCATGAGCATTTTCATTAACTTTCCAATCACCGGCGGACGCACCAGATGAGGCCCAGCGGCCACCCGTGTTGGATCCGTCGGGAACAATTTTTTTTTTTTTTTTTACAACGAATAAAAATTTTAAATTATATACCTAATAATTTGTTTTATTGTGAAAGATTTTTAATTCTTTAATAATTTGTACCAAAGTAAATGGAATAAGGAGAGGAGATTCGAAACCATGACCACTCCTTAAAATATTGAGATTTTGACTTTTTGTGCCACTCATTAAATTTGATACTAAACTTACTAAAATAATAATTCTAAAAATTTGAACTCGTGTTCTTCCTTTGAATTATATAAAACTTGGCAACGATATCATTTGGTGAATATTGCTAATTTTTACAATAAAATTATTTATATTCAGTTTGAACAAAATAATTGTTATATTTAAATTTTAGACCTTGTTTGATTTTTTTTTTTTTCAAAACATATTTTTCTTTCTTCTATCAACTGCACATTTTTCAATAAATAATATTACATTCAAATTCAAAAAATTTCCTTATTTTTAATCATATATTCTCCATCAAATCACTATTCCAAAATGTATTTTTTGCTAAAAAAAAATTGGCATCAAACGGAGCTCTTAATATTTTATTGCTGACAATAGTCGACGATCCATGGTCGTCCGTGCTAACTCAAAATCTTGGGTCCGTCGCTGTTTCCATTGACTAAGCAATCCCCACAAAATAACATGGATAATCTAGTCTTTATACGAACAAGCCAAGAAGGTTCGACTGAATATTTTATTTCACCCATATAAATATCTCGATAGGTTCTAAAATAATATATAAATTCTCATTTTTTTTGGAGTAATGTTTACCATACAATTCACGTTGCCGCATTTGCCAACCACTGACCCGCGAGGATCATGCAACAAAAATGATGGGTTCTCATTTATTTCATATTTGGCCACACAAATAGCATGTTGCATCACAAATTGCAAAAATTGACATTATCCTTATGTACGTACGAAAGAGTTCACACACCTGTTCCCACGTGCCAGTCGTTTTCATCTAAAAAGAAAAGGTCGTACTAGAATAGAAAGCACCCCACCTTCCTAGAAAATGCTAATGCATGCCAAAAAAGAAAAAATCTGTTACCTAGCCCTTTGGTTAGGGGGAGGGGTGGAGTGCAGGTGCGGGTGCAGGTGCGGTCACATTATTGAACAGTATGATAAATAAGATCTCACGATTTTATTTATTTATTTATTTTTTAAAGATTGTACGATTGCCATTCGTTTTTACAGCACCAATTGTTACCGTTGTTTTCAACACAACTTATCAAACATACTCTTTCTTTATTAGAGTTCGACAATAAAATCATTGTTACTTCAATGTTAAATCTAACTTATCAAAGACAATAAGAACCTCACCATAATTGGCTTAATAAAATCTAGTTTCCCTCTCCATATTCTAGCTTATTTTGCTATGTGATAATCATTTTCTCCAAGTCATTCTTGACGTAACATTATTAGCAAAAAGTGATTGGTTGAAAAAACTCCTGTTTGACGTCCATTAGATCAAAACTCTTTTTTTCCTCAAATTTATTTTCAACCAGACATTCACACAACAAAATATTTGCACATAAACATAAAATTTTTCCCCCTTTGTAACGACACATTCTCAAAATATCATTGTTCCAAAACTCATTTTCCTCCAAAAAAAAAATAATAATAATAAAAATCTATAAAATGGACGTCCATCAGGGGCTTAGAATCAGAGACAGAATCCTTCGTCGGCATTCCACTACGTTCTTTGATAGATATACTGAGAGACCATTATCCAGAATGAACAAAAATATCCAAAAGATAAACTGTCACCTAAATATCATTAAGGAACGCAAAAAAAGTAAGTGACTTCTTAACAAACATGTAACATAATAATTTAATATTATCTTCCAAAATTACTCTTCACGATAAAATGTGTCATATAAACAGTAATAGAATTGCTATCCTATTCAGTGGACAGAGTTATTTTCTACTCCTAAGATTAATTCCTGTATTTCGAAAAAAAAAAAAAACTTCAGACAATTTCCACATAATGATGCACTACCCATTAAGCCTTTGTTAAAGACAATACTATGCTTGTAAGGGATTAGACTCACGGGAAAATGCTTCAATCAATTTTTCCTTTGTTATTCGCTCTAATCCATGCGACTTGACAACAAATGTGTGAAAAACATGGTCACTGCCTGTGGCGATCTTTGACTCAACAACAGTTGCCTCTGCATCCTTGATTGCTTGATAGACCCTTGATACCGGATGGGCGTCCAATGGACAGCCAACCCTTACAATGACTTCATCATGGACGGACTGAATGTCAATGCTAGGAGGTTGATCCTGCCTTTCAGAATTCGGTTTTGCTTCCGAATTCTTTGCCTCTTGTGAAATATTTCCTAATTTTTCCTTCTCCAACTCTCTGTCCTTCAACTTCTTCTGCAGTTCGGTTATGTAAGCAATGGCATCTCCCAAAAGGGATGCTTTATCCATCTTGGAAATATTTGGTACAACTGCTCGCAATGCGTAAAACCGTTGGTTGAGTTTCTCTCTCCGTTGCCTTTCTGCCTCGACATGATTAAGAGCCTCTTCTCTTCCATTGGCAGGCTTCCTACCACGCTTTCGAGGCCTCCTCTCATCAGAGAGATCTTCATTGCAAGACACCTCAGCATCTAAACGATGAGAATCGACATTAAGCGGTCGGGAAGTTATAGGTCTCGAAGTTGCTCCTGTAAAATCAATCTGCATTTGCCCTGGCTTTTGATGCTGAAAACTGCTAAGTTGAAACTCTTCCTTTGCCCTGCTAATAAGCTCGTGCTGGTTTTTTGATGCAGTCTGAGCACTGTAAATTTCTACCGGATTCCCTGGCTTTACATTACCCAATTGTGTCCAAGTTGAACCATGAAAGCCGCTCCCAGCATGTGCAAATGGCAGCCTGTTTCCACTTACGTATTCATCACATGGCCTATCATCCAATTTTCTACTAGCAAGCTTTTCCCTGAACTGCACAGAACCGGAATTCATATCCTGACCAAAAATCTTAGGCACTACTCCTGGGCGACTACCAATTACCACATTAGAATTTGGCCCATCTCCATCTTTTCTATCAATTCCCACCGGCAGAGCCACAGCTTGATTTGTCCTGATAAGTGACGAAGGTGAAGAAAAGGAAGATCTTATCATCTGCACAAGTTCAAAGCTTTCTGGAACTGGTCTCATAGATCCTAATTCCACCACTCCAACGTCAGTCGGAACCAAAACAATTGTTCGCATACCAGCAGAATTTGCAAGGAACGACCTTACGCAGTAATCAAGCGAGGACTTCCTTGCGTCCGATAACCAAACATGTTTTCCAGATCCAAAACACTTCCCCGGGCCACCTTCTCCCCGAGGGAAAGAAAAGTACATGGACGCAAGGAAGAAGATTTCAGTATCCGTAACCTTATCCAGTCCAAAAGCATAATTATCTTCCTCAGTTCCCCCAAACAGAGTATGTAACTTCTGAAGAACTCTTTTCCTCATCCTTTGCTGAGTCTCATCCTCGAGTCTAAAATTCAAAATCCGAATTCCTTCAGACTGTTCACCTTCACGAGGTTCTCGACAACACCCGTCCCCCCATCCTAGGACCAAGTCACCGGACTTGGATCGCGAAAGTTGCCAGAAAATTGCATAATTCCAACTAAAACTGGTTGCATTAGGATGCTCCACGAGATCTGAAAGCTTATTCTGTAAATTCTCATCATTTCCCATTGCCATTAATGAACATTCGGCCAAAACCGACCTTGACATCAAGTAATCAAAAGCCTTAGTTCCAAAAACCGCAGCCACCATAGCCTTATCCTCATCATTCCACAAAATTCCCCCCATCTCTCAACTCCAAACACAAGCAAAACAGACAGGCAACCTTAAATAAACAGTTACACGACAACAAGACAACGGAACCCAATCTTTTTATTACAAGTTTTAATCACAAATCAATCCAACAAAAACACATGTTCCCTCTTGAAAAAAATGATATTTTTCGCAAATACCCAATTGGTAGTACCTCTAGTTTCAGATCCCGAAAGCCATAAATCTACAAAAACAGGCATTAAAAAATCATAAAAAAATATGTACCTACATATATAAATTTCAAAATGAATTGAAACAAATGATAAAGAACACAAATTGAAAAAAAAGAAAAAAAAAAAACCCACCAATCTTTGAGTCTCTAAAATCACAGATTCTCCAAGAAAGTGACGATTCAGTAGTAGCTCTTTTTTTTTTTTGGGAGGGAGAGGGAGCGGGACCAGATTCAGAGAAGATGTTGGGACGTTTGGAGGTTTCTCCTTTGTTTGCTCTAAATTTTGTTTCCCCTAAATCCCAAATTTTTGCATGAGGTTTAGTTAATGGTTTAATGGAGGTCAAAAAGTAACCATGGTTAGGTTAAAGGTTTCAGATGCAATTCACGAGAAAGTTCATCTTTATCTTTTGTCAATTTTAAGGTTTCTCCAATCAGAAATTCCTGAGGTCTGAAAAATGTGATATAATTGGTGAACTGAAAAAATCGATTTGAAAATTGATTTTATTTAACTAATATAACAAGAATAAAGTTGCAAGAAATTTAAACTTCAATTTAATTATCAAGTTAATTTTTGTTTCGGATTGATCATTTTATCTATAATATTATCAAAATTTACAAAACAGAAATGACAAAATCCCAGTCTCATCTCGATTCTCGAATGAAAAAAAAAATGTTCCCCATTCCGAAATCTTGAAACCACTCTGAATCTTTTCATCTTATCAAATTTTGAATTTCTTATGTTTTTCAATTTAATTTATATTTATAAAATTAAAATGTCATATTAAAAATATACATAATTAATTAAAAAAAAATCCAACGCCTATAATTTTGAAAAAAATGATGTTATATAGAATCAGTGGTGTTCGCACCAGTCCATTTGACATGATAAGTTGAATTAAATGTAAAATTATGTAATTCATTTAATTGATTATATTTTCGTTAGTACTGTCACATTGAATGACGTTAAGGTCCTTTTCTGTAACAAATAAAATCTAATTAAAATTGAAAATATGGCCGTTATTGGGTCTCACCCGTCCAATAAAAGTCAACAATAACGGCTAGTTTTTTTAATTTTAATCCGATTTTAATCTCTACCAAACAGACTCTAAATGTTAAAATAGCATTACTCAATTTTTTAAAATATCTTGAAAAATTTCATTTGACACAAGTAAGTTTATCCTTATTAGTCAACGGTCTAATAAAAGTCAACAATAACGACTAGTTTTTTTAATTTTAATTCGATTTTAATCTCTGCCAAACAGACTCTAAATGTTAAAATAGCATTACTCCATTTTTTAAAATATCTTGAAAAATTTCATTTGACACGAGAAAGTTTATCCTTATTAGTCAACGGTATTATAAAAATGTATGTCACAAAATGGGGTAACCAACCATTATTATGAATTTAATATATACGCTTTTAACATTTAAATGTTTATTAATAAATGATTAAACTAACGTAATTTTTTTTATTAATTTATTTTTCTTGTTGTTTTATTTTTTTTTCTAAATATGATGACATTAAAGCAAAATATAGAATCCGAGGATTCAAAGGTTTTGTTTTAGTCTGAGGTATAAGTGGTTGATAGAAATTAAAAACGGGCATTAATGGGTCCTTAATGCATTGTGTAGATTATAAGACACATGATTCCAAAACCCTAACCTTGATCAATCATGTGGGTCCCGAATATAATTTTTGAAAATATTCTTCACGTGGCTTTTAGGGACCAAAGTGGGTCCCAACTCTAGGGCAAATCTTCACGTGATAGTGTACAATTATTGATGGAAAAATAAAATAGTAGTAGAGAAATCGATTTTTTTTTTTAAACTTTTATTGCACTTTGGTCATCAACTTTAATAAAAAGAGCATCTCGGTATTCAACATTTTAATTTTGATGTACAGTTAGTCCTGACTGTCGTTTCTTGAAAAAAAAATTATGATCTTTTGTTGAAAAGACAATTCTAACCTTATTATTTTCATTAAAAACATATAAGCATGAAAATTAAAAAGAGGAAGTCATATTATCAAATAGCTTGCTGGATCTAACTATCAACACCACCAATAGTAGCAAATGAGCTCATCGACTTGCACATCCCTGACTCGACTAGAAAAAAATCAAATCGAGCTCGGAGCTTGTTTGTACGAGTCGGCTTGAGTCAGCCTCAAAAATAAGATTTGGCTCTAGCCCAACCTTGTCCGCAAGCCGCACTAGTCCACATATGGGGCAGCCCGTATGTGGACTCGTGTGGTCCAACTTGCATAATTAATTTTTTTTAATTTATAAAATAATGACCACTTAATTTGTAAAATTCAACAACTTGCATAATTAATTTTCTAGTTTTTAAATTATTTTTTGTATTTTGTGAGTTAAAGATCAATTTTTTCATATATTCGAGTAAAAA
>CAIGRO010282897.1:0-13887 GCA_903798355.1 Fraxinus baroniana | reverse complement strand
GAAAATATCTCCAATTGATTCAATTAAAATCGTGCACCAAGAAGGGAAACGGTGAGCCCTATTTATAAAAACATTTAACTAACAAAGAATGAAAAGACATAAATACCCTTAGGCTATTTTACACTTCAACAATGTAAGCGGAAAAAATGTGCCTGGCTATGCCATGTTTCTTAAACAAAATCAGAAAAAGAAAATGATATCTATTGCGGCTCCAGATGGCTTAGTCTAGATCAGTTCAAATTATATGGCCATTGTGAATTGAATTGTGGTTTGATGTAAAAATAGCTATTGCTTCCTCATTCTTAAGATGAAGCTCTAAATTCATCTATTATCTCTGCTGGGCTCGGATGAAGTTGCTGCTGATGTATGAATTCTGCTGCTTATGGTTGGCTTCTGTCCTCCCATTGTCCAATGACATGTTGAATGCTCTAGTTTGGTGAATGACATCTAATGCATGCCAGGAATTTTCCACGTCAGAACCCCCTCTCTCCCCAATTTGTGCTAGTCTGTCATTTAATTATCAAATCAATGGCCTATATATAACAACTCTAATTCTTTTTATCTGCTCAAAATATAAAATAGCCAATTGAAGAGTATTCAATCGAATGCATATAAGACTAAAAAAGAGTATCACACTCACATGCACTTTTTTATATTTTCATTTCATGGGTTTAGTATATAATGCATATTAGACATCACTGACAAGAAATTTGGTGCCTTTTTTCTAATGTATATAGGTCATGTTTGGGTAGCCGTATAAAGCTAGATAAAAATTGGTCTCTCGTCTAACAGAGTATGTAAGTACTTTGTTATCATTTCTGTTTTGGATTAATAAAGTGGTCCCACTACTTTGGGTTCCTGGCTCATTAACAATTTGGGGAGGGGGTTTTGAAATTATAGATGGCGCATTAACAATTTTGGAAATATAGATGAGCAGTAGTGACCAAAGGTAAAAGTTGGTGATTACTCAATTAATTAACTCTCAAATTTTAACTTTGTTTATTGCCATGTAGAATTTTCACTTGTAATGTGGATTTTTTTGTCCAGGTGGACGAACGAAATTAAGATGGACGATGGATGTGTATCTTACTGTAAAATTGAATGAGCAATCAGTAGTCTTTTATTTTTGAGTGAGGAAGTAGTAACCAAACATGTTGGTAATTACTCATTTAGTCAACTCCCAGAGTGGTGATAGTAACTGGCACATGAAGAAATATTTTGAGAGTGAGAAATGACTGTAAAAAGGAAGAGATCTGGATGAGGGGGACATGTTTTTTATTATGGAAAAAATAACAATAAGGGTGATTGGGTTTTCGGAGATGGAAAAGCAGAAGGATTACAAGAGGTAGTATAATTTTAGGTTTGAAGAACTTAAAGAAAAAGAAGATTAAAGAGAAGTTGCAGCAGGATTTAACGGGATGAGGATGAATATTATCTCGAGGAGTATGATGAAGAAGGATGAGAATTTGGGACAAAGATGGTGAGTAGGAGAAACCTAATTTCCAAACTTTTGGGATTGGAAGATGAACGGTACGATCCTACAGCCTAGCAAAGTAGAGAAGGGCAGGCTGTTGCTGTTAGAGAGCAGTAGCTCATGGAAGAGTTGGATTATGAAGACAGACATAATAAATAATAGGAGACTTAGGTTCAACTACAAAAAATATATGGACTAAAAAAAGTTCTAAAGATGGATGACAAATAGTTAGATAATTATGATTCTTTGAGAAAAGGAATGGAAGGTGTCTCTGTATTAGGACATATCGGCAAAAACAGGCACTTTAGGGAGGAGAGACACACTGATGATGGAGAAATCAAATGACAATAGAACCAATACATCCAGACGGAGTAAGAGAAGGCTTTGTCAAGCTGAACGTGTTTGAGATTTATGGCTTATGAAATCCCTTCCTAACTTGAGAGCAAGAAACCGTGGCAGAAGAGCATGATTGAAATATTGAGCTTTTATCAATAGGAAGTAATGTATTTGATTAACTCAACTTGATTGTTATTCCGACCTGCTATTCATATTCTTAGCTTTATCTTCTACACAGATTTACGTTCATTGGTTCATGTCATTGCCATAGTAAGCCTTTCAGTGAATATTTACGAATCTTTCAATGGAAAATTTTTTATGAAAGAGAAGTATTTACATTGGAATTGATGTATAGAATTACGTTCAAGGACGAAGAATAATGAACCTAGAATTTGTGATTATTTAAGGGCAAATAATTTTTCTAGGAGCTACTTAATCATATTGTCAGTTATTTATAAGATCAAATTATCACTCTCTTTTTGAGTGTAGCTTGTTTCTTGTAAAACATGATTATTACTAGTTTGATTTTTCTTTTCTTTTTCATCTAGCAACAGATTTTCTTTGATCTTACAAAAATTATCCAATAAATGCAGATTCATCTCTCATCCAGTAATTACCTTGCATTGGAGCTACATTAAAAGTTATGGTGTTTTGTCCCTATTTTTGCTCTGTGTTCTCCATACATGAGTACATAATTGGACAAAATCAAAATTACCCTGAATCTCTGGAGATAAACAGATAAAGACATATGCAACTGTCCATTAGAATTGTGATTGGCATGTCAATATCCTTGTTTTCTTTGGCTCTTTCCAACTCTGGCTCTTCAAAAGTTAGCAGCTATCAGACATGGACAGAATTAGGCTATATAAGTGAATAATATTACTATAGCATGGACTAGCCCTTTTATAAAATCCTATAATTCTTTTAAAAGTTCCAGATAGATTGGGGAAAATTCAGTTCTTCATTAATATCGTACGCATGGAAGCTACTGGACTCTGTTTCTTGATGAATCTCTGTTCCAGCTATTTCACTCAGTGTGTCCCAATTAAAATTTTTATCTGCAAAGCCAGCAAATCCTTCATTGTCTTTGGATGATGATTCTATATCTGTGAGACTACTGGAGTCATTACTTACTTGATGCTGTTCCTCTCTTTTTAGTATCCCCATCTGCTGGAGAAACTCGTTGAGATCAATCTGTGGCTTCTCTTGACAATTGGTCAGGGTACTTTCTGATGAAAATTCAGCATCTTTCCTTTTTATTTGAGGATTTTCTACTTGAGGTTGATCGTTTGTGCTCTGGATATCGATTTTAGGGTCGCTGGATGATGAGCTTGATGAAGATGACTGTCCAAAACCTCCAGTTTTCTTGAGTTCTTGGAGCCTTTGATGAATGACACGTACATTTGGCTGCACGTTTAAATTTAGTAATCCTGTAGTGGGAAACATCGAGGCGAAATTATTTGAAGGAAACCATTTGAACTTCTGTGATTTGTTCAAAGGGTTGAAGTTCGATCGAAGGTGAGGCAGATTAAGGTAAGCATCGGGACCGTACAACCTCCGTGCAGCTTCATCGTAAGCCATTGCTGCTTCTTCGGCAGTGGCGAAAGAGCCTAACCAGAGTCGGGTTCTCTTCTTTGGCTCTCTGATTTCTGCGACCCATTTGCCCCAGGTTCTTTGTCGAACGCCCCTATATTCGCACATAGCATTTTGGGGGCCACCTTTTCCTCTCGCGGGGCCTTTCTTCCATGGTTTGAGTGGAGATTTTCTGCAATTTTCCATGCTAAGTGTGAGTGGAAAAGAGAGTGAAGTGAAGATTGCAAAGAGTGGAGTGTTTGGCGCGGGATATGTATAGTGTGTGAGCGTAGTTTGTTATAAATGTTTTCACGTTTGGAGCAAGTCTTTGAAGCCCATGTGACCGTTGGGCTTAGTTTGTGATANAAGTGTGAGTGGAAAAGAGAGTGAAGTGAAGATTGCAAAGAGTGGAGTGTTTGGCGCGGGATATGTATAGTGTGTGAGCGTAGTTTGTTATAAATGTTTTCACGTTTGGAGCAAGTCTTTGAAGCCCATGTGACCGTTGGGCTTAGTTTGTGATATTGTAATTGGCTGTTTATTTTATTTTATTTTCTTAAATTTTTCAATTCTCAATATGGCGTGATAGTTCAAAATTGTCGTATACGAAGCCATGCAAACACGTGAGAAGTATGAATTGTGGTGCATGTGGGAAGTGCATAGCATGAATTCTGAAGTAAGAATCCAAGGTCCCAAACTGCCCTAAAAAACTAGCATCTTATTTGGAAAAAGTACTTACTTAAGAGACCAATCTTCTTTTTTGGGCATTAAGTTTCGGTGAAACTTAGAAACTAAGTAATTACAGTATATATTGGACATACAATCTCATAAAAGTTATTTCACGATTAGATATACAAAAAGTGTAGATTACTATCAAATGCTTAAAATGCCTAGTCAATCTTAAAGCATCTTCAAGAGACGTTTTAAACATAGTATCCTCTGTTTTATATGGTCGATTCTTTAAATTATGTTCCGAAAGAATATTTAAATTAGCTCCCTAAATTAAAATGCATGCAAAATATTTCAATTTTCAGGTGGAGGGGACCTAGTGAAATCAAGAGATAAGAAAAAAACAAGAAATGCTTTATGGGAGTAGTAAATTAACCCCTTGTTTGATCCTTATTATTATTATTTTTTTTTCCAAAATACATTTTTTCTTCTTCTTTCGACCACACATTTTTCAATAAAATAATATTATACGCAAACTCAAAAAATTTCCTCGTTTTTTAACCACACGTTTTCCATCAATCTACCATTCCAAAATATATTCTACACAAAAAATGAGGCTCAAACAAGATGTTAAATAAAGAGCTGATGAAGCACTTGAAATTTTTTACTCTTTAAATTTGTAAATATTCTCTAAAATACTCTTTAAAAATAGAAAGTCCATTGGAGATACTCTTACACAATAATTTAACATTAAACCTAATGTCACTGTTAGTAATAGATAAAATAAAATTTTAATTTTAATCATTTGCCTTTCTAGTTTACTTATTTGCACCATTTTTCACCCTATTCCACTTATCTCATTTTTTACCATATAGGGAATGCTAATGTGCATAATTTAAACCTTAAAACGGAATATAATAAAGTTCAGGCTCATGTAAGACGAGTTTACAAACACTTTTAAAATAGTTTAATAATTAGCAAACCCTCCCTTTAGACAATCTTGAACAATCTAAATTGCTCTTTTCATGTACCATTCCTCGGATCCTTTGGGAGTTGCTAGGGACAGGATAACAGAGACCACCTCACAACATTTTTCATCTTCACGAGCCTAATTCACATGTTTTACTGAATTTCACGGCCTCATTCCTACTACTACTCACTCACCTTCATCCCATGCCTCTCTCTCTCTCTCTCACACACACACACCCACACACCCACATGAAGAATCGATACAAGTCTGTACAGGCCTAGATCATCATACAATAAATCTGGGAAATTCCATTCCCATGTGATACTAGTAACAATTAAACTCGCTTTGTAAGTGGGGAAAAAGAAGATAAACTTCGCACCAGCTATCTCTACTCGAACGTCTTAAGAGATTGGGACATTTTTGTTTCTGCAGTCACCCGAAAAAGCGATCTCGTCGAGAAAAGCATCCAATGATGAGAATGCATCTAAAGACTAAGTCAATGTCTTTCCCGTTATCCATTTTGAGTCCAACATGATTTAAGCTACGTATCAAACTTCAAGAGGAAGAACAAACATAATATTAGAATGACTTAGATATGAAGAAGATAGTCCTGAACTGGTAAATGCAGAGATCATACAACTGAACATTGAAATCAATAATAGCTGGCAAAAGAATTACCACCATGGCTGCAATAGATCTAGAAATCTAATTTCCGATTTAAAAAAAAAAAATTTTAAGTCACCAAACCACCATTGGTCTCTACACGTGCAGGAACACTGGTCATGGTACAACTGATGGTCACATTAACTTTAGTACATCCTAAACAAAATTTAAGGTAGTTAAAACACATCTTCAGAGGGATTTATCAAGGATAAAGCTAACGGTGATAAAAAGACTTTCATTCTCATTTCTCACTGGGGAAGATGTGGTAGATAAACAGCTATTCTTTTGACCCTTAAACTAGCAAAAATTCCAATGATAAATTGACATGGGGGGAGGGGGGGGGGGGGTACTTCAATACCCCATGCTTCATTGTTGTCAAGTCTGGTGGTTCCAGAAAGGGGGGAGGGGGATCCCACAATTACATACAAACCGGTCCACTAAACTTCATTTTGCACAAACATACCTTTACCACTGTACATGAACAAACATATTTCCAGCATGGAAATTATCAAACAAGTACAAACCGTCCACAAAACATCATTTTGATTTTGGACTTCCTTTGCAAAGGTTTCTCCATTTATCTTTGAGGTCTATTGCAGTACGACCTTTTAGGAAAATCTCAGCTCCAAATTCCAAAATTTTCTTCCAGGGAATATTTCTATCATGAGCACTATAAAATTTCTGTACCCCCTCCTGTTGAAGAAAAAAATAGCATATCTGTATCTCAAGCAAATGACTCGAGGAAATAAGTAAAACATAACCTTCGAATATGAAAAGGGTGAAAATAAAGCACAGCAACAACGATTCTCAAACTAAAACTATAATGGAGAATCTATATTTTATTTAAAACATTACGATGACCAAAAAAAGTTGGCCCGGAGAGTTCTAACTAGAATCTTAACCTGCTTCAGGCTGAGAATGTACTGCCTTATACATTGTAGTTTCATCACATTGCTCTCACTATCATTGGTTTTCAATTTCAACAGAAGTAGAGAAAAAGCATTTTATTCTGCAGCCTCAAGGACTGGAAATCTCAAACATAGGAGGATCTAGAAATATCACCGAGACATTTTGGTATGAAATCCTAAGAAGCCCGGGATGAAAATCTACATCATATCTTAAAAACATAAATTAAAATGGGAAAGAGTGGAGTTGGATTGCTATACGGGGTTTGGAATGAAAACGGAAACAGATTTTAGGTAGCTTAACCATATTTTTAGGTGAGATGAACTTATATGTCCAATTGTGGTCAGATTTACACATCCAATCAATTTTGATTGAATTTAGAAATCCCATATTTTAAGCCCCTGTTTAGTGGGGAATAAAATCATTTTTTTAGTAGATTTTGATAAAAATAGATGAAATCTGTGGTTGAAAAGTTATGGGTCCTATAAAATGTATAATTAACTTAATTGTTGACTTTGACTTAGATAAAAACCTAGATTTCAATTTCTACCAAACATGAGCTAAGTAAGATGGATATCCATCTAGATTGATTTTATAACTCCCTAGAATATTTTATTTCATTGTAGCAATAAGATTTCCATCTTCCCAGTCTTTTGTCCTACCAAAAAGGCTATATGTTTGTAGGAAGATATGAATCATTTCTTTATTTCAGTCATTCATTTGATTGTTTCAACACAAAGACTTCCAATTTAAGTTCAGCAAATTGAGAAGGAAAAGGGAAACTCAAAGAACACTTGTTACATATCATAGGCAGAAAAATTTCTACCTTCAATGTCTCCTCTTCTACTCTTGTCCACGGGATTTTCTTCCGCCTCAGTAGAGGAATAGCTGGATATGAACTGCAGATTAAGATAAAGACCATCCTAAGTATTTCAGATCCATTCACACCAGAAATATATTCAATCACAGAACATTTCAAAATCTAATCTAGGTAATTCAGGCTCAGATAATCTAAATGGATTCCCATTTTTATTTTGCTTTTTAAATTCACATTTTAGCCTAAAGGAACTCTTAGTTACTTTGATTTAGAAAAGAAAAAAAATTGATTAAATATTGTGACCACGTACAAAAACACTCATCCAGCTTATATAATTGCCAAGGATCTATAAATTGAAATATGACGCTTGAAAGTGAACGAAGACAAACGTGGGGACATAGCTGTTCATACTTGAGTTGTGATAAGTTCTATATGAAAAAGGTCTTATGTCTTATGATCGTTGTGTTTTGGATACATAAAAAGCAAATCTCTTTGCAGTGATTTATGTAATGGTGATGTATGAAGCATAAAATTTCTTTAGTTACGCCCATATATTTATACACAGGAAAAAAACAAAAATGAAAAAAATAATGTCCATGATGGGAAGACAAATGTGATTGTCCATCAAAGTAATTAAGGCTATGTTTAGGCTCATGTTTTATAAACGGTTTATAAACAATCAAGTCACCTTTTATTCCCACATTTCGAGAGATCTACAAGTACTGCCTACTTACCCACCACAATTTTCTTTCTATTCAATATTTAAAGCATTTATAAACACTTACCAAAAATTTATTGGTCAATACATAATAATCATCATTAGTGACATTAGCCCCAACCAAAACAATAAAAAATAATCCAAAATTTTAAAAGATAGCATTGTATTTGTAAATGAAAATGTTTGTAACACCTACTATTAAGTATTAAGTATCAAGCATCAAGTATCAAGTACCTGAGACAATTTATTGAAACAACATACCATCAATGCACACTATCTTCAGGAACAATAGAACTTACAGTTGCCTTTCCTTATTTCGGATGCTTATGAAGAACTTGGAAGCACCGGAACTCTCATTTTCTTCTTCAGAAATTTGTTCTCCATTACTATTTGAAGAGCCCGTCAATTGATGAGTTAAATCTGTTCCTGGTTGGCATGAGACTTTTTTCTTAGATCTGACTTCAGCATGTTCATTTCCATTGCTTCTCCGTGGGACCCTGGCAGAAGGAAGACCCCCTCCAGATTTACAAACTGCCTCCACAGCAATTAGTTGTTTTCCATGATCTCCTGGAGATTTGCACCCCACCCTTTTCCCCTCTTCATTTTCTTTTGTCAAAAGGTGGAGTTCTTTTTCACTGTCTAAATCTGCTATTTCATCTCCATGAAGGGGATTGTCACCAGCACCTACACAGTCATCTTTAAGATCTTCCCGATGCTGAGGGTCATTGGCCTGTTTAGAAATATTTATGTTGTTCAGTTTGTTATTATCATGCAAATGTTCTTCCAGTTCAGGTTGACTTTTCTTTTCCCAACGTGAACTAACGGATACTTTCTTTGTTCGTTTTACAGCTCCCATTCTAAAAAAGGTTGCCAGGTCCTTTCTTGCCATAGAGGCCTTTTCCTTAACTTTATTGAACTCTGAGATAGCTCTCGAGTATGCACAAAAAGGGCAGTAAAATTTGCCCACTGCATCAAAGGTTGCGGCAGAACCCAAGCAGCCCTCATGAACCATCAAGGGGCAACTATTATAACTACAGACCAATAAAGTTCCACCCTTCTTGCATGTTGTGCACAGATTTAGATCTCTCCAATCAGTTGTTGCCAAGGAATCTTGGCTGTATGTGCACTGAGAGCTTAAGAAAGCATTCTTCTTCATGGCAATATCATTCTCATCATTATACCCTTCATTATCAAAAGACATATCAGCATCTTGATTATGGTCTATATCTTCAGCTTCAATAACATTAGAGGCTTTTAGTTGAGAACTATGCTCGTATCCATCCAGGTCTTCATTGTCACAAATCTCTGGCTGAATCCCACCCTTGCAAGTGCCTATATCTGTGCTGAGCTCGCAAATACCTTCCTTATCAGCTTTTAATTCATCAAGATGATTGTCTTGGCATTGTACCTTGCCAGATTCGTCCTTTGGCAATTCAGTGCCCCTACGAAGAACCTGAGGTTCACAAGGCAGAACTTCATCATGTTCAACAAGCCTCTTCAATGAAAGATGCTCGTTCTTGCAGTCTCCAGGAGGATTATTTTTTCCTGCCTGTGAAGATACTAAATTCATACCCCCATCCTGTTCACGATAGATGATACCATGCTTAAACTTCTTGGCAGATTTTGCAAGGGTTTCACAATCATTCCCCAATGCGATTTCGTTTTCATGGGACTGACCCTCCACAATTTCTGTAGTGGCACTCCTACTCCGCTTAGCTACTAATAAGTTTTCATCAGGCAAACTTCTCTTCAAGAGGACATCCCTATTTGCAGGGATGGGAGAAATTAAGTGACCATTTGCTGCAACATTTAGAGTATTTGTGTTGCTATCTTTAAGTGTAGCTGCAACATGGTTGGTATCACCATCATCCACTGAAAGTGTATGTTCAGGCTGATTTGTAACTGCCAAACCACTGTGTTCTTTTAATGATGAAAGAAGAGGATGGCCTCCTGTAAGAATTGCACTCTTCAGCTGTTTTGAAGGAAATGAGAAAATCAGAACAAATAACAGAAAATTCGAAATATTACATAACTACGTCAAAGAATCGTTTTCACCTGCTGTAAAGTGCATTTAGGCGAGTTGGATCTTTTGTGCGCTATGAATGGCTGAATATCCCATTTCAATGTGTCGAGTCCATATTCTATCAGATTTTGTACAGATGTCTAACATGTACAGAAAATTATACAAGCAGGTTAACCATTTTTACATACAAAAAGTACCTTGACATACAGTATGTCTTCAGATTAAATATCATAAAGCTACACCAGAGACAAAGAAAAGTGAAATACCTCACGTGATATGCGTTCCAGTACAGCTTCGCAACTCTCTGATGGGTCAAATCCAATTTTAGGACTTGAAGACGAAGTTACAGGATTTGCATTTTGAGCTCCAATGACAAACAATCTCTCTATGATTCTCAAGGAGACAAACTCTCTTGCATTTTTCCCAAGATCACTAGATATTTCTGGGGTCTTCTTAACCAATTCTACAATACATCGACTATCAATATAGACCTCTTAAATCTCAACAACAAAATGAACTTAACACCATTTTTCATTACAAAATAAAGTAAGCAACACGTGTACCGTATAAAATAGATTCATCAACTTGATCACAGCTTGCTAGTGTCTCAACAATCCAGATCCACGGAAGAGTTGATGTAGAGGAAAGATGGCAATCCATTAAAGACTTTTCCAAAGCTTCAAAAATCATATATATATTGATCTGTCTGCCCTGTTGTTTTAAGATTAGCTTATAAAATGCATTTTGAAATAAAAATCAGAATATACAAAAATTGTATCCTCTAACAACAATGTCCAGCATAAGGATACTGGAAAAGTGTGAGGTTATCACAGCATTAAAGAAACTTCGACAGATAAGCAATAATTTTTCCTTACTTTCACTTGTATTTCTCATCTTAGCAATTGCATTTTCTGTGTGTGCGCTCATTGCTCAACAACTCAATTTTTTATATTATTCTCTCAATATGATATTTGATACACAAATCCTGCATCTCCCTTTCGAAAACTCAGATGTTGAGTTTAATCACCGAAAAAGTATAAGAAGGAAAATTTCTAAGAGAACACATCCTGTCTTAAATTCCATAGGAATTGACTGTATCATCGTACTTTTGGACGAAGTATTAAATTTTTAAAATGTTTTTCCATTCACTTTTCATTATATTCAACAAAGTCCACTTGATTCTTTAAGAGGATAAAAAAGTCAACATTATCAATTCCCTTCTTTCCTATTCCTTTTGCCTTTATGTAGGAAGTTTATTTCCAGTGTCATTGTTAATCACCTCATTCTACATTTTTTTTTTCATTCTACTTCTACTCTACCTATAACGTAATGTTGATTTTCCTTATTAGCATCTACAGGAATTTTCAAACACAGTAAACCATTTTCATTTCCTTTTTCCCTTCTATTTTCCTCAAAATAATTTCAGCATTAATAATAAATACCTAATCCATTTTGATTTAACTTCTGTAAGAAAATACAGAACCAATCTAATAAACACGGGAAATAATTACTTTCAGCCAACCATATCATTTTGATAACCTAAATCCAACAAACCATTCAAAAATAAACATGTGAAATTATTTTCAACCTAATTTCTATCTCTGCGTGCGTGCCAAGAGAAAAATTATTAAACAAAAATACACATATAGGAGTAAAATTAAGATAAATCACCAGATAAATGCATGAGATTGAAAGATTTTAATAAAGCTTCTGCTTCGATTCACTCTGGAACTCTCGCAGTCTCGCGCTTGAGCGATTCAAATATGTCAATATGAACATTACGACGTCAGATTATGTTGTGTGTTATATACGCATTATAATTGGACCATCTACAGAGAATGCCACTACTCCAGTTTTAGCCCCTACAATTTCTATCATTTCCAACTAAAGTCGCACGCTTCTCAGAGAATGCCACTACTCCAGTTTTATCCCTTACAATTTCTATCATTTTCCAACTAAAGTCGCACGCTTCTCAAGAGTAACTTGAATCGCCCGTTTACATCCTATGGTCCAAATCTATTGGACTAAAAAAAAGTGCGTTTAGTGCTTTATACAATGCCACTGTTTGAGGAATTAAATTTTTAGTAAATTTTGATAAAAAATTTTGAAATGTATAGTCGAAAAGTTGTGGAACCCATAAAAAATGTGATTAATATTGATTGTTTGACTTCGACTTAAATTAAAATATGATATTAGTCCGTATCAAACAAGGCCTTAAAAAATAAAACCCAAACAAGGGCATTGCAAAAAATAAAATACTTTTAGAGAATTTTAAAAAGTCTACATTGAATATCTTTTAATTTTTAAAATTCTAGTAAGTCATTAAAATTCACAATTAAATACACCCTCCTAAACAATAATGATCCGTTTGATTGTAGTAGTGAAATTTGGGTGAAAAAAAAAAAAGGAAATTCTAGGGAATTGAATTGTATAGAATTTTTTTTTCTGAAAATTGTCAATTAATTGTATTTGATTGATATAATTTTTTACCTAGAAAATGTTGAAATTTTGGATCTTTTGGTGTTCGTTTAGCTTTGTTTTTCATGAAAATTGTCCACTAAAGGGATTTTTTTTTTTTTTGCAATTGTTCATAAAATTTGTTTTTATTGTAAAAAAAGGGGGGGCTAGAAAACAATTTCCCACCAAAACCATGGGAAAATGAATTCCTCAAAAATCAAAAATTGTGCACGTGTGGGCCAAAATGTCGAAATTCAATTGTCAAGAATTGGTGGTCAATCAAACATGTTTTTTGTGTTAAAATGGAATTTTTTTTTTCCATTTTCCATGAAAAACCACTTCAATCAAACATAGCCTAATATTTCAAAATACTTCTCTTTTATATGTTGGAATTAATTGATTTTGTTGGGTATCATTAAATGTTGTATTTAATGAGTGCGCCATTACAATTAATTTGGTTGAATTAGAAAAGTCTCCAATATAGGCTCATAAGTTGATAAGCCAATTTTAAGTATCTTATATATGGTAAGGAATCCCACATCGAAAGTTTACAAGCAAATCGACTTGTTTATATAGTGGGATGTGTATATAAGTTATANAATGAGTGCGCCATTACAATTAATTTGGTTGAATTAGAAAAGTCTCCAATATAGGCTCATAAGTTGATAAGCCAATTTTAAGTATCTTATATATGGTAAGGAATCCCACATCGAAAGTTTACAAGAAATAAGTCTTATTTTATATAGTGGGATGTGTGTATAAGTTATAATTTAATAAGTGACCCACAACTTGGGCTACCTTTGGCTAGTCGGGCTAGCAAACTAGCCACCACTCGCGCCATGCCCTTGCCCCGGTCCGCTCATGTCGCAAAGTACACATTGGGAGCTTTAGAAGCGCACTTTACACGTACGCATCGTCGTGAGGAGCTGAGGAAACTTATAGTTTTCAGAAATGGATTCGTGGTTCGATGACATGGCAACGAGAGGCTCAATGAGTTGGCATCCGAGGTGGCACACACGTAGTAGGTTGTGTCACTTTGTCCTACATGGCAGTTGGTTCAGTTGGATGTACGTGTGGCATCTGCATGGCTAGTGACTGTTCGAAATTAGTGAATAGGCATGATAAATGGACACTACATTTCATAGTTTAATCTGGTCCGTCAGATTATGAAAGAGTGCGATCCGATGGTTAAAACAGGATCAGGCTAAGTGGTGCACCAGTTCATGAAATGTTACACTCTCTTTCAAGAGACACTTCAAGCTCTCTAAATAGAGATCCCCATATT
>CAIGRO010282890.1:0-10240 GCA_903798355.1 Fraxinus baroniana | reverse complement strand
GCCAAGAATCTTGATATTCTCACCTTTCAAGGAAGAAAATACATACTTCGTTACCTTTAAACCGGTGAAGGCATCTCGAGGGCGATATGATTTTGGTTCTATAACATGGTCTGATGGTTTTCATTATGTTAAAAGTCCTCTGGTTGTTCAGCTCAACACTGTTGCTACTACCGCTCCAGAGGTTGAGGCTTTCTGATGCTACACCAACATATTTATCAACATTTTTCACTAACAAATAAATTTTCATCTGATCTGGATTTGAGGCAAGCTTTGAGGATAAACTCTAGCCTTTTCCTTTTTTATTGACTTTAATAAAGTACTAAGAATCATTTTAGAGTCCGTTCATGTTATAAGTTCTTTCTAAGAATTTCGCTTTCAAAGAGTTCTTTTCAAACAGATTAATCCATCCCCAAGTAATGGGAATATGCTTATCATGTAAGCATAATAAACGATTCTATGATACGGAATAAATACTTTATAACTGAATCGTAAATTCTTAATGCCAAGAAAAGAATACCTCCGTGTGAGGCTGTGATGCCATGGTCCTGCCCACTTAAGGCGATGATGACTGGCCTTCGGCCCATTCCTTATAACTAAAACTAGCTGAAGTAAGCCCATTGAAGCCAGGTCCAGAACCCGGTCCAAACTTAGTAATAGTTAGCTGCTTTGAGCCGTTGGATTTAATTTGCCTAATCTCTAGGTTTTGCTATTAGAGGGATTCTAATCGTTTCTTTTATTCAGTCGATTCACTCACTATTCTCTCACTTCTTCTGGAGACTTCTGAGTGTTTTCTCTTGTTCATCTTCTTCGTGAGGTTTTCTCTAAAATCAGTTTCTTGAGTTGCTTTTTTTTGTGAAACCTGTGTGTTTGTGAGACCTTTAGTGTGGTAGAGTTGAATCCTTCAGTCTCATTGAAGTAGCTTTGTGTTTACGGTTTGACTGTGGGGGAAACTTGGTGAATCTGGGCTTACGGTGTTGTGTGGGTTTCAGTTTGATGTTCTGAGCCTATATTCTGTGATATCTTGGCTATGCAGTGGCTGAACGTTTTAGGAGATTTTGTTGGTTTATGAGATTATTCGAACTCTTCGATCAGTAACTTTGTGTTGCTATTTTGTATAACACTTCCGCTCAAGAGAAATGGTGTTATGAAATTAAATCGTTCATGAGCAATGTTACCAAAAAACAATCTCCGTGTTCATGTTACCGCAATGATATTAGATTAGTAATCAATGCGATGATTTTCTCTATTCAAACATACGCGTTTATTTTAAATAGCATTTACATTATTCAATATTTGACTGAGTTTTTTACTAATCAAATCAAAAAGATTTGTGTTGCTATTTTGTATAACACTTCCCCTCAAGAGAAATGGTGTTATGAAATTAAATCGTTCATGAGCAATGTTACCGAAAAATAATCTCCGTGTTCATGTTACCGTAATGATATTAGATTAGTAATCAATGCGATGATTTTCTCTATTCAAACATACGCGTTTATTTTAAATAGCATTTACATTATTCAATATTTGACTGAGTTTTTTACTAATCAAATCAAAAAGAGAAAAAAAAAGGAAAAAGAAAACTTGGTAAGCCTAAGGCACTGATCGCTTAGGCTTGACCAGAGATGTATAGGAATATTTTTTAACAGGCTAAAAATTTTCAGTTTGCTCGACACTTCTAATTTTGATAATAAAATTAGAGATAATGTCATACTATTTCTTTTAATGGTTTAAAGTGGATATGTGGCATGTACTCCTCCAACTTTGAAGAAGAAAATTCAATTATTTGTACTTCTGTAAAATAAATTAAAAACCATGACTTTCCCACTATAACTTCATTACCTTAGTATTTTGCCATTTTGGTATAGTATTTACTATTTATACACCATGCACAAAGCAACTACATTGACTGACTACCCTTTGTGGTCAAATATAATTGAGACAAACGAATCCACTTGGAGAAGTACGGTAGTGTCTTGACTCCCCGCTCGAACGAGAGGAGCAAAATTGGAACAGCGAATTCGTCGCTAGCTTGTCGCTCGAGCGACAGGCTATCGCCCGATTATTGCTCGAGTGACAGGCCGCGAATCTTTTTCCTTATTTTTGGTTTTACGCGATTTTTTGACCTAGTTACTACATTTTAGGGTTTTGGACAGTTCTCCTATAAATAGTGGACTCTTCATTCGGTTTTGAAAGCATAATATTTCATAAATTGTATTCTCTATCCATTGTTTGTTAATAAAGTATTACGTTCCTCTGCCAATTCATCTTCTTGTTTGCTTTCTTTTTAATCTTATTTTTCTTTATGTTATCTATACTTCATATCCTGCCATATCACCTCCTCAAATTCCTAACAAGTGGTATTAGAGCTAAGGTTCGGCAGTTCCGCAGAGCAATGATTTGATTCGTTCGAGGTTTGTGATCAAGAGGGTACACGTTCTCTGGTGCAGGTGGAGTCCTGAAGGCTTGGAAGGGTGTCCGTGTTGTATTGGAGGGGCGGAAAAAGTCCCAATTATACATCTTGCAAGGTTGGGCAAAATCAGTAAAGAAACATCAGCATAAGTTTGGTACCATTGTGGAAATACAGTTTGGTACAGTACCGTTGGGAAGTGGCTCTTGGTCCATTTTAAAGAATGCTACTTTGTCGAGTTTGGGAGATATGAGTAATTTTGTTTTACCACCACAGTCTGCGGTTCCATTGTATTCAACGGCTAGGGAAAGACCTATTGGAAATAAGTATGGGGATGCTGATTTGGATGTGAATGCTTTTGAAGTTGTTGAATGTGACGAAGTCTAACCAAGGGCCTTCAGTTAAAGCATTTAGTGGAGATTCTGCCACAAGATGTGTTTCGACCCTATTTGGTAAATTTTGAATTCATTGTAAATTTTAGGAATCCAGGGGTTGGGTTCATTTGTATCTGTGTTTGGATATGGTGGAAGAGAAAGATTACTTTTAAGTGTTGAAGAGGTTTGGTTCAATTTAAAGAGTTCAGTGTGCGTCACTACAATCAGACTTATTTTTCTAGGTGGAGAAATTTTGGAGTTTTGTTCGTTGCACCGAAATTTGTATTAAGGTGGAGATTGTTGGTTTTGTGACCCAAATCCGGTTCAAATTTGGTCTAGGGCTTCGCATTTTAGAGTATTGAGTTTAAAGATATCAAAATAGGGTCTAAGAAAGAAAAATGACCGATTGCCAACACTGGACGGTCGCTCGACTCCCGCTCTAGCGAGAGGAGCAAAATTGGAACAGCGAATTCGTTGCTAGCCTATCGCTGAGCCATCGCTCGAGCGACGGCTCTCGCCCGATTATCTCTTGAGCTTCGCTCGAGCGACGAGCCGTGAATCTTTTTCCTTATTTTTGGTTTTACGCGATTTGTAACCTAGTTACCATGTTTTAGGGTTTTAGATGGTTCCCCTATAAATAGTTGACTCTTCATTCTGTTTTGAAAGCAGAATATTGCATAAATTGTATTCTCTATCCATTGTTTGTTACTAAAGTATTCCGTTCATCTGTCAATTATCTTCTTCTTTGCTTTCATTTTAATCTTTTTTTCTTTGTACGATCTATGCTTCATATCGCGTCATATCACTTCCTAAAATTTCTAACAGTATATTTTCATAAATATTTACTAATATACAAATTAATTGATCATGCTCAAAGACAGAGTAGTGATTCAACCAATTTAGGTTACCTAAACAAAATTTCTGACAAGGCCTTTTCAAAAATAAGAATAAATAATAAATGGAGCAATCGATCACTGTGAGAGTTGTGTTTCTCAAAACACATTTAAAAACAGCGTTATTTATGTTGATTGCCTTAGCTACTTCTTTAGCTTGAGCTGCTTGAGTGGCATCCATTTATTAATAGCTGGACGTTTCATACGGATTATGTTAGTTTAAACTTACACGGATCGTTAGATGAAATCAATGGCTGAGATCTATTCTTGAGATAATATCATCTGTTAGGTTTCATTGAGTCAGATGACTTTTCCTTTTTTTGGACTCTTCGTTTTCTCTTTCTCTTTGACTCCTCCATTTTCAAGTCTGTAATTTTTTTCTTGTTGGGTTCTCTGTAATTGATCTAACTGTTAGGAGGTGAATGTTTGGTGTTAAATTAGGCCTAAAAAAGTGGCTGGTTTCATGTAGTTTTTTCTCCTAAATGTTGGGTTAGATCTGTGTATTTTTTAATCTCTATTTTTGCGAGATCTTACGATCGATGACCAAAAATCTGGTAGTGAGTGGTTTGATGTAATATTTATCTCTTGGAAGGTAGTTTTGCATTAATGGAATGGGCTGTTCTTGAGCCCCTCAGACTAAGCCATTTTTGGCTGAACTGGCTCAACATCTTTTGTGTTCTTGTTCTTGTTCTTTACTGCTCTTGTACATTTATGCTCTATAGTTCATGTTAATTGGTTTCATACGTAAAATCCCAACAAAATCGGTATCAGAGCTGGCTTAGGGTTCCGATTGGATATTTTGATTACACATCTGTATAAACTTTCAAAAGTCTAAACAAATAGCATTATTTTTGGCATCTTGAATCTGATCGATACTGACTGTTTTACTTTTTTGGTATGGGCTATTGGCTAATCTTTTGCTCTGAATGTTGGGCTCGATTGAGGGATTTGGGTTAATATTGTTTTTCAACAGTATTGGTAAGATCTTTTCAAACCTTCTTTAAATTCCAATTTGGTGGTCTTTCTTGTAAATGATATATGAATAATATGTTGTATGTTTTTGAATTCTTGTGACTAATTTGAAATTTTGAAATACATATATTTGTATTATATATATGTAAAATGTCTGAGCTTCTTTCATACCTTTATATATATTTGACTAAGGTTCATGGTTGAATTGATTTTATATACTGTCAAATATCTGCCTTACGGTTCTCCAATTTCTGAACACTTTTGACTCTGTGTTTTCATTACATTGATTATCTGAAAATTGTTTTTCCAAAACTTTTTCTGCTATGTCCATGAATACAAGCACCCTTTTACATAATCCGTAATGAGTTCAAAAGTCAAATTATCACAATTCGATGAAAATGAAGATTACTCTATTTGGAAGCAGAAAATGAGGGACATTCTGGTCCAACAAAGGGTTGCAAAGGCCCTTGATGATCCTGAACAATTTCCTAGTGAGTTGAAAGCAAAAGCTGCTAAAATTGAAGAGATGAATGAAATTGCATATGTTCTATAATTTTACATATGTTTGATAATATTGTTAGACAAGTTGATAGTACTGAAAGTCTGAAACTACTAGGACTTTATGGATTGCATTCGATGCCCTGTTCTTGACTAAGACCCTGCCTAACAAAATATATTTGTTAGAGAAGCTATTTAGTTTTAAGATGGATCCTGGAAAGGACTTGGAAGGAAACATAATTGACTATAGCATAATTGTTAAGAGCTTAGCACAAAATGATAAGAAGTTTGAGGATGAAGACTTAGCTGTTATATTGATGAATTCTTTACCTGAATCCTACAAAGAGATTATGAATGCCATAAAACATGGTAGGGGTACTCTTACACAAGCAATTGTGATAGATGCATTGAAATCTAGAGAGTTAGAGCTTAAGAGAGATAATATAACCAACTCAAGAGAAGAAAGTTTGTTTGTGAGAGGGAGAACTGAAAAGAAAGAATTTAACTTTCATAATAAGAAGGGTAGAGAGAGATCTAAAACTAGATCTAAGTCAAAAGATAGAAGTAATAAGAAATGTTATAACTGTGGGAAGTTGAGACATTTCAAAAGGGACTGCTTTGATTGGCAAAAGAAACAAAAGGACCTGAATAATAATTACCTGAATAATGCTGCCATAGTATCTGAATTGGATAGTTTACATGTCTTGAATGTATCTAATGAAGAGCCTAATATACGTACCTTGAAAATTCTTGGTTTTATAATTTCAAAGAAATAGAACCTAAGAAAGGTTTATATGGGAGACAATAATTCTCTGGCCGTGATTAGGGCTGGTGACATTGCCATCAAAATGTATGATACTACTGTTAGGCCAATAAAAAATGTTAGATATGTCCCAAATTTGAAAAAGAAACCTTATTTCTTTAGGGACTCTTGAAGATGAGGGATATGCCTTTAAATTTGGTAATAAAGATCTGAAAATTATGAAAGGGTCTCTAATTATAATGAAAGGCCTAAAAGAAAGGGTCTCTAAGTCCCGCAAGGTGAGTTTTGAAACTAGCTCACATAGAACCAATAGACCTTTGGATTATGTTCATGCTGATCTATGGGGCCCTAAGAAGCATTCCACATTTGGTGGAAGTAAGTACTTCTTACCCTCGTGGATGATTATTCAAGAAAGGTTTAGATTTATCCTTTAAAGGTTAAATCTGAAACTTTTCAGAAGTTCAGGACTTGGTTTAAATATGTGGAGAATCAATTAGAGAATAAATTAAAAACATTAAGAACTGTCAATGGGCTTGAGTTTTGTAATTTTGAATTTGATAACTTTTGTAAGCAAAAGGGGATATTGAGGCATAGAACTGTAAAACACACACTTGGTCAGAATGGGGTTGCTAAGAGAATGAACATGACCATAATGAACAAAGTTATGTGCATGTCAATCAGTTCTAGCCTTGCCAAAGGTTTTTTAGTTGAAGCTGCATGTACTGCTGCATACTTGATTAATAGGTCTTTTTCCAGCAGTATATGTTTTAAGACTCCACAAGAATTGTGGACAGGAAAGCATCCAAATTTAAATCACATAAGAATTTTTGGATGTGCTGCGTATGTATAAGCAGCTAATGGAAAAAATTCTAAGAACTGGATAAGGGCAATGCAGGAAGAAATGCAATTTTTAAGTGAGAACAAAACATGGAAACTTGTTAAGAAACATAAAGATCACAAAATTGTACAATGTAAATGGATCTACAAACTTAAAGAGGGAACCAGCCATAGTGATCCCTTGAGATTTAAGGCAAGATTAGTAGCAAAGGGGTATGCTCAAAGAGAAGGGGTTGATTACAATGAAATATTTTCACCTGTAATCAAATATAAGACAATCAGGTTAGTCTTAGCACTTGTTCAATTTAATTGGGAACCTGAACAACTTATGTTAAAACTGCATTTTTGCATGGAGAATTGGAAGAGATCTTCATGAGTCAGCCAAGACAATGGTACAAAATGTTTGATGCATATGTATTAAAGATAAGTTTTAAAATGAGTGAGTTTGATGATTGCTTATACTATAATAACATTAAGAGTGGGTGTGAAGTCTACTTGCTGCATGTTGACGATATGCTTTTGGCTAGCCCTAGCAAGTCTCAAATTAAGAAATTAAAGGATCTTTTAAAATTTGAGTTTGATATGAAAGACTTGGAAAATGCTAGAAAAATTCTAGGAATGGTTATAAATAGAAATGTGCCTGAAAACAGGTTAACTATTACACAAGGGCATATTTAAATAAAGTTGTAACCAAATTTAGGATGAAAGAGAGCAAACTGTTACTGGTCCTCTTGCTGGTCACATGAATCTTTCCCATTCTCACTCTCTTAAATCTGAAGAAGAATTGAAAGAGATGGAAAACATACCCTATGACAATGTTATAGGTTCAGTCATGTTTTCTATAATAACAACGAGACCTGATCTTGCTTATGCTATTAGCTTTCTGAGTAGATTTATGTCCAATCCTGGAAAGCCTATTAGGTTAGGATGAAATGGTTGTTAAGATATATAGTTGGAACATTAAATTTAGTCTTAGTATATGAGAAAAGATTAGAAAATTTAACCCTTAAAGGTTATGTAGATGGTGATTTTGCCGGTCATAGGGATAGCAGAAAATCAACTACATCATATTTCTTTACTCTCAGTGAATCTCATTAAATTTGATGCATGTGTACAAAAGGCTGGAAATCTCAATTGCAGCATTTAGTTACTTTGTCCAGCACTGAAGCTGAATATGTAGCCATAACTGAAGTCGTTAAGGAATGTATATGGTTAAAAGGAGTTTTAAAAGAATTGAACTTCATGCATGATACTCCTATAATGTTTACTGATAGTCAAAGTGCTCTATTACATAGCAAAAATCATGTGTATCATAAAAAATACATATTGAGGTGCAATATTATTTTATTAGAGAAAGACTATCTTAAGGTGAAGTTAATCTTCTTAAAATACATTCTGATAAAAATCCCTTAGATATGGGGACTAAAATTATGTCTGTAGGTAAGTTTAAATTGTGTTTATCTTTATACATATTAACATAAGGTAACTTTTTGTAGGTATTAGGCAATGATGATGAACAGCTTTCCATGTGCAAATTTTGCAACCAAGAGAGAGTGTTATTGAGAACCAAGGTGAAGAATGCGAGAGTTGTATTTCTCAAAACACATTTAAAAAAGGTGCTATTTGTGTCAATTGTCTTAGATGCTTATTTGGCTTGAGTAACCATGTCAACGAGCCGAGCCACGAGCCGAACTCGAAGCTCGGGCTCGAGCCAAAAAGGGAAAGCTTTTTTTTTGCCCGAACTGAGCCAAGCAAAAGCTCGGCCAAAAATTCGGCTCGACCCGAGTTTTCATCTAGAGCCTTAGCAAGTCGAAGCGGGCCTGGTTTGAGCCGAATCGGCTCAGGATTTATTTTGTTTTTTAATTTATTTTTTTTAAAAACTCAGCTATGATAGCTGCCTACGATTTGTAGGCAACTATGTTATTTTTCTTTTAATCTTATTTTTTAACACTTGGCTGAGGCTCGATGAGCCACTCGGGCTGGCTCGAGCACAAGCATTTTCCCCAAAATAGGACTCGATGGTTCCGAGCTACGAGTCAGGCTTGACTTAGGCTTTTTCAAGTCGAGTCACAGGCGGCCTAAGCTGACGAGCCATTTTGTCATCCTTAGGCTTAGCTGCTTGAGTGGCATCTATTTATTGGTAGTTTGGCCTTTCACACTGGTTGTGTTAGTTTAAGCTTATATGGACCGTTAGATGAAATAAATGGCTGAGATCTATTCTTGAGATAATATCGCCTGCTGGGTTTCATTGAGTCTAATGACTTTTCGTTTTCTCTCTCTCTCTCTTTGGCTCTTCTATTTTAGAGTCTGTAATTTTCTTCTTGTTGGATTTTCTATAATTGATCTAGTTGTTAGGATGTGAATGTTTGGTGTTAAATCAGGCCTGAAAGAGTGGCTGATTTCGTTTAGTTTTTTCTCCTAAGTGTTAGGTTAGATCTGTGTATTTTTCACTCTCTGTTTTTGCGAGATCTTACGATCGATGACCAAAAATCTAGTAGTGAGTGGTTTGATGTAATATTTCTCTCTCGTAAGATAGTTTTGCACTAGTGGAATGGGTTGTGCTTGAGCCCCCAGATTAGACCATTTTTGGCTGAACTGGATCAACATCTTTTGTATTCTTGCTCTTTTCTTTATTGCTCTTGTACGTTTATGCTTTATAGTTCATATTGATAAGTGGTTTCATACGTAAAATCCCAACAATCACCGATAAAAAAATCGTCTATAGTCGATAATGGTATTATTGTCGATGGTTCTAATGAGAATTTAAATATGATAGCTATTCGAATGGAACTCACAGTGATTATGTTAATTTTCACTAGTACACCTCCATCAATAATTATTGATGATGACGCCGTTGACAATTATTACTTCGGTCACTCATCGTAGACGGAATTTTATTCTTTCTTTATTTTTTATTCAATAAATAAATAAGGCTATATTTATTATTTTGTTACTTATGGACTTTTTTGTTCATAATATATAGGGTGAATTTCACGAACGATCACTGAACTTACCTAAAAGTTTTAAAACGGTCACTAAAGTTTAAAACTTGTAGAAACGATCACTGAAGTTTCATGCGCTTTCACAAATGGTCACTAAAGTTTTAATTTGTTTCACAAACGGTCGCTGAAGGATCGTTATGATTTTAATTCAAACATAAAGGACCAAAATACGTGAACGTAGAAGCTTGATCACCTCAAGCGCAAATTTCTTAGTAAGTTAACTAATAAACAAGAATACACTATGGGTCCGTTTGATTTCAAATATGGAATATTGGTGAAAAGAAAATTAATTTCAGGAAATTGAATTGCCTAAAAAAATTTTTACTGAGAATTATAATTAATTGTGTTTGATTAATATAATTTTCCACCTGAAAAATATTGGAAGTTTGGTGTCCGTTTGACTTTATTTTTTATGAAAATTGTCCATGAAATTGATAATTTTTCTAACATTGAGTCTAGAATTTGTTCCAATTGCAAAAAAATAAAAAATAAAA